>JAWPHD010018353.1:0-40290 GCA_037043455.1 Cyrtodaria siliqua | reverse complement strand
TACATAAATCGTTACGTAATACCTTTATAAATTATAACCATTTGGACACTCAGATCGCAGAAAGAGCAACGTTATCTCTATTTTTTCTATTTACCCGTAAACGAATTACGTCCCTTGGACATAAAATGTCAACGAGTATCATTTTGCGTGCCATAGAGTGCCAGTGGCATTTCTGACGTGGTCATCTCTGTTGAAAGAATGTATACAAATGAAAAACTTACGGTGAAACTCATTGTTGCCGTGTCATGGCTTGTACATGCAACTTCTGGGCTCACTTGGTAAGAGATTAACGTTGTGTCTTGATACAGGTTTGCTGCAATAATCATAACAAGTATCATAGTAACAACCATTACAACACGCCAGATAATATTGTACATATTCTATACGTAATACTTTTATAAATAAAAACCATTTGGACACTCAGATCGCAGAAAGAGCAGCGTTATCTCTATTTTTTCTATTTACCCGTAAACGAATTACGTCCCTTGGACATAAAATGTCAACGAGTATCATTTTGCGTGCCATAGAGTGCCAGTGGCATTTCTGACGTGGTCATCTCTGTTGAAAGTACGTATACAAATGAAAAACTTACGGTGAAACTCATTGTTGCCGTGTCATGGCTTGTACATGCAACTTCTGGGCTCACTTGGTAAGAGATTAACGTTGTGTCTTGATACAGGTTTGCTGCAATAATCATAACAAGTATCATAGTAACAACCATTACAACACGCCAGATAATATTGTACATATTATATACGTAATACCTTTATAAATAATAACCATTTGGACACTCAGATCGCAGAAAGAGCAACGTTATCTCTATTTTTTCTATTTACCCGTAAACGAATTACGTCCCTTGGACATAAAATGTCAACGAGTATCATTTTGCGTGCCATAGAGTGCCAGTGGCATTTCTGACGTGGTCATCTCTGTTGAAAGTACGTATACAAATGAAAAACTTACGGTGAAACTCATTGTTGCCGTGTCATGCCTTGTACATGCAACTTCTGGGCTCACTTGGTAAAAGATTAACGTTGTGTCTTGATACAGGTTTGCTGCAATAATCATAACAAGTATCATAGTAACAACCATTACAACACGCCAGATAATAATGTACATATTCTATACGTAATACCTTTATAAATAATAACCATTTGGACACTCAGATCGCAGAAAGAGCAACGTTATCTCTATTTTTTCTATTTACCCGTAAACGAATTACGTCCTTTGGACATAAAATGTCAACGAGTATCATGTTGCGTGCCATAGAGTGCCAGTGGCATTTCTGACGTGGTCATCTCTGTTGAAAGTACGTATACAAATGAAAAACTTACGGTGAAACTCATTGTTGCCGTGTCATGGCTTGTACATGCAACTTCTGGGATCACTTGGTAAGAGATTAACGTTGTGTCTTGATACAGGTTTGCTGCAATAATCATAACAAGTATCATAGTAACAACCATTACAACACGCCAGATAATAATGTACATATTCTATACGTAATACCTTTATAAATAATAACCATTTGGACACTCAGATCGCAGAAAGAGCAACGTTATCTCTATTTTTTTCTATTTACCCGTAAACGAATTACGTCCCTTGGACATAAAATGTCAACGAGTATCATTTTGCGTGCCATAGAGTGCCAGTGGCATTTCTGACGTGGTCATCTCTGTTGAAAGAATGTATACAAATGAAAAACTTACGGTGAAACTCATTGTTGCCGTGTCATGGCTTGTACATGCAACTTCTGGGCTCACTTGGTAAGAGATTAACGTTGTGTCTTGATACAGGTTTGCTGCAATAATCATAACAAGTATCATAGTAACAACCATTACAACACGCCAGATAATATTGTAAATATTCTATACGTAATACCTTTATAAATAATAACCATTTGGACACTCAGATCGCAGAAAGAGCAACGTTATCTCTATTTTTTCTATTTACCCGTAAACGAATTACGTCCCTTGGACATAAAATGTCAACGAGTATCATTTTGCCTGCCATAGAGTGCCAGTGGCATTTCTGACGTGGTCATCTCTGTTGAAAGTACGTATACAAATGAAAAACTTACGGTGAAACTCATTGTTGCCGTGTCATGGCTTGTACATGCAACTTCTGTGCTCACTTGGTAAGAGATTAACGTTGTGTCTTGATACAGGTTTGCTGCAATAATCATAACAAGTATCATAGTAACAACCATTACAACACGCCAGATAATATTGTACATATTCTATACGTAATACTTTTATAAATAATAACCATTTGGACACTCAGATCGCAGAAAGAGCAGCGTTATCTCTATTTTTTCTATTTACCCGTAAACGAATTACGTCCCTTGGACATAAAATGTCAACGAGTATCATTTTGCGTGCCATAGACTGCCAGTGGCATTTCTGACTTGGTCATCTCTGTTGAAAGTACGTATACAAATGAAAAACTTACGGTGAAACTCATTGTTGCCGTGTCATGGCTTGTACATGCAACTTCTGGGCTCACTTGGTAAGAGATTAACGTTGTGTCTTGATACAGGTTTGCTGCAATAATCATAACAAGTATCATAGTAACAACCATTACAACACGCCAGATAATAATGTACATATTCTATACGTAATACCTTTATAAATAATAACCATTTGGACACTCAGATCGCAGAAAGAGCAACGTTATCTCTATTTTTTTCTATTTACCCGTAAACGAATTACGTCCCTTGGACATAAAATGTCAACGAGTATCATTTTGCGTGCCATAGAGTGCCAGTGGCATTTCTGACGTGGTCATCTCTGTTGAAAGAATGTAAACAAATGAAAAACTTACGGTGAAACTCATTGTTGCCGTGTCATGGCTTGTACATGCAACTTCTGGGCTCACTTGGTAAGAGATTAACGTTGTGTCTTGATACAGGTTTGCTGCAATGATCATAACAAGTATCATAGTAACAACCATTACAACACGCCAGATAATATTGTCAATATTCTATACGTAATACCTTTATAAATAATAACCATTTGGACACTCAGATCGCAGAAAGAGCAACGTTATCTCTATTTTTTCTATTTACCCGTAAACGAATTACGTCCCTTGGACATAAAATGTCAACGAGTATCATTTTGCGTGCCATAGAGTGCCAGTGGCATTTCTGACGTGGTCATCTCTGTAGAAAGTACGTATACAAATGAAAAACTTACGGTGAGGTTTGCTGCAATAATCATAACAAGTATCATAGTAACAACTATTACAAAACGCCAGATAATAATGTACATATTCTTTACGTAATACCTTTATAAATAATAACCATTTGGACACTCAGATCGCAGAAAGAGCAACGTTATCTCTATTTTTTTCTATTTACCCGTAAACGAATAACGTCCCTTGGACATAAAATGTCAACGAGTATCATTTTGCGTGCCATAGAGTGCCAGTGGCATTTCTGACGTGGTCATCTCTGTTGAAAGTACGTATACAAATGAAAAACTTACGGTGAAACTCATTGTTGCCGTGTCATGGCTTGTACATGCAACTTCTGGGCTCACTTGGTAAGAGATTAACGTTGTGTCTTGATACAGGTTTGCTGCAATAATCATAACAAGTATCATAGTAACAACCATTACAACTCGCCAGATAATAATGTACATATTCTATACGTAATACCTTTATAAACAATAACCATTTGGACACTCAGATCGCAGAAAGAGCAACGTTATCTCTATTTTTTCTATTTACCCGTAAACGAATTACGTCCCTTGGACATAAAATGTCAACGAGTATCATTTTGCGTGCCATAGAGTGTCAGTGGCATTTCTGACGTGGTCATCTCTGTTGAAAGTACGTATACAAATGAAAAACTTACGGTGAAACTCATTGTTGCCGTGTCATGGCTTGTACATGCAACTTCTGGGCTCACTTGGTAAGAGATTAACGTTGTGTCTTGATACAGGTTTGCTGCAATAATCATAACAAGTATCATAGTAACAACCATTACAACACGCCAGATAATATTGTACATATTCTATACGTAATACCTTTATAAATAATAACCATTTGGACACTCAGATCGCAGAAAGAGCAACGTTATCTCTATTTTTTCTATTTACCCGTAAACGAATTACGTCCCTTGGACATAAAATGTCAACGAGTATCATTTGCGTGCCATAGAGTGCCAGTGGCATTTCTGACGTGGTCATCTCTGTTGAAAGTACGTATACAAATGAAAAACTTACGGTGAAACTCATTGTTGCCGTGTCATGGCTTGTACATGCAACTTCTGGGCTCACTTGGTAAGAGATTAACGTTGTGTCTTGATACAGGTTTGCTGCAATAATCATAACAAGTATCATAGTAACAACCATTACAACACGCCAGATAATATTGTACATATTCTATACGTAATACCTTTATAAATAATAACCATTTGGACACTCAGATCGCAAAAAGAGCAACGTTATCTCCATTTTTTCTATTTACCCGTAAACGAATTACGTCCCTTGGACATAAAATGTCAACGAGTATCATTTTGCGTGCCATAGAGTGCCAGTGACATTTCTGACGTGGTCATCTCTGTTGAAAGTACGTATACAAATGAAAAACTTACGGTGAAACTCATTGTTGCCGTGTCATGGCTTGTACATGCAACTTCTGGGCTCACTCGGTAAGAGATTAACGTTGTGTCTTGATACAGGTTTGCTGCAATAATCATAACAAGTATCATAGTAACAACCATTACAACACGCCAGAAAATAATGTACATATTCTATACGTAATACCTTTATAAATAATAACCATTTGGACACTCAGAACGCAGAAAGAGCAACGTTATCTCTATTTTTTCTATTTACCCGTAAACGAATTACGTCCCTTGGACATAAAATGTCAACGAGTATCATTTTGCGTGCCATAGAGTGCCAGTGGCATTTCTGACGTGGTCATCTCTGTTGAAAGTACGTATACAAATGAAAAACTTACGGTGAAACTCATTGTTGCCGTGTCATGGCTTGTACATGCAACTTCTGGGCTCACTTGGTAAGAGATTAACGTTGTGTCTTGATTCAGGTTTGCTGCAATAATCATAACAAGTATCATAGTAACAACCATTACAACACGCCAGATAATAATGTACATATTCTTTACGTAATACCTTTATAAATAATAACCATTTGGTCACTCAGATCGCAGAAAGAGCAACGTTATCTCTATTTTTTTCTATATACCCGTAAACGAATTACGTCCCTTGGACATAAAATGTCAACGAGTATCATTTTGCGTGCCATAGAGTGCCAGTGGCATTTCTGACGTGGTCATCTCTGTTGAAAGTACGTATATAAATGAAAAACTTACGGTGAAACTCATTGTTGCCGTGTCATGGCTTGTCCATGCAACTTCTGGGCTCACTTGGTAAGAGATTAACGTTGTGTCTTGATACAGGTTTGCTGCAATAATCATAACAAGTATCATAGTAACAACCATTACAACACGCCAGATAATAATGTACATATTCTATACGTAATACCTTTATAAATAATAACCATTTGGACACTCAGATCGCAGAAAGAGCAACGTTATCTCTATTTTTTCTATTTACCCGTAAACGAATTACGTCCCTTGGACATAAAATGTCAACGAATATCATTTTGCGTGCCATAGAGTGCCAGTGGCATTTCTGACGTGGTCATCTCTGTTGAAAGTACGTATACAAATGAAAAACTTACGGTGAAACTCATTGTTGCCGTGGCTTGTACATGCAACTTCTGGGCTCACTTGGTAAGAGATTAACGTTGTGTCTTGATACAGGTTTGCTGCAATAATCATAACAAGTATCATAGTAACAACCATTACAACTCGCCAGATAATAATGTACATATTCTATACGTAATACCTTTATAAATAATAACCATTTGGACACTCAGATCGCAGAAAGAGCAACGTTATCTCTATTTTTTCTATTTACCCGTAAACGAATTACGTCCCTTGGACATAAAATGTCAACGAGTATCATTTTGCGTGCCATAGAGTGCCAGTGGCATTTCTGACGTGGTCATCTCTGTTGAAAGTACGTATACAAATGAAAAACTTACGGTGAAACTCATTGTTGCCGTGTCATGGCTTGTACATGCAACTTCTGGGCTCACTTGGTAAGAGATTAACGTTGTGTCTTGATACAGGTTTGCTGCAATAATCATAACAAGTATCATAGTAACAACCATTACAACACGCCAGATAATAATGTACATATTCTATACGTAATACCTTTATAAATAATAACCATTTGGACACTCAGATCGCAGAAAGAGCAACGTTATCTCTATTTTTTCTATTTACCCGTAAACGAATTACGTCCCTTGGACATAAAATGTCAACGAGTATCATTTTGCGTGCCATAGAGTGCCAGTGGCATTTCTGAAGTGGTCATCTCTGTTGAAAGTACGTATACAAATGAAAAACTTACGGTGAAACTCATTGTTGCCGTGTCATGGCTTGTACATGCAACTTCTGGGCTCACTTGGTAAGAGATTAACGTTGTGTCTTGATACAGGTTTGCTGCAATAATCATAACAAGTATCATAGTAACAACCATTACAACACGACAGATAATATTGTACATATTCTATACGTAATACCTTTATAAATAATAACCATTTGGACACTCAGATCGCAGAAAGAGCAACGTTATCTCCATTTTTTCTATTTACCCGTAAACGAATTACGTCCCTTGGACATACAATGTCAACGAGTATCATTTTGCGTGCCATAGAGTGCCAGTGACATTTCTGACGTGGTCATCTCTGTTGAAAGTACGTATACAAATGAAAAACTTACGGTGAAACTCATTGTTGCCGTGTCATGGCTTGTACATGCAACTTCTGGGCTCACTCGGTAAGAGATTAACGTTGTGTCTTGATACAGGTTTGCTGCAATAATCATAACAAGTATCATAGTAACAACCATTACAACACGCCAGATAATAATGTACATATTCTATACGTAATACCTTTATAAATAATAACCATTTGGACACTCAGATCGCAGAAAGAGCAACGTTATCTCTATTTTTTCTATTTACCCGTAAACGAATTACGTCCCTTGGACATAAAATGTCAACGAGTATCATTTTGCGTGCCATAGAGTGCCAGTGGCATTTCTGACGTGGTCATCTCTGTTGAAAGTACGTATACAAATGAAAAACTTACGGTGAAACTCATTGTTGCCGTGTCATGGCTTGTCCATGCAACTTCTGGGCTCACTTGGTAAGAGATTAACGTTGTGTCTTGATACAGGTTTGCTGCAATAATCATAACAAGTATCATAGTAACAACCATTACAACACGCCAGATAATAATGTACATATTCTATACGTAATACCTTTATAAATAATAACCATTTGGACACTCAGATCGCAGAAAGAGCAACGTTATCTCTATTTTTTCTATTTACCCGTAAACGAATTACGTCCCTTGGACATAAAATGTCAACGAATATCATTTTGCGTGCCATAGAGTGCCAGTGGCATTTCTGACGTGGTCATCTCTGTTGAAAGTACGTATACAAATGAAAAACTTACGGTGAAACTCATTGTTGCCGTGTCATGGCTTGTACATGCAACTTCTGGGCTCACTTGGTAAGAGATTAACGTTGTGTCTTGATACAGGTTTGCTGCAATAATCATAACAAGTATCATAGTAACAACCATTACAACACGCCAGATAATAATGTACATATTCTTTACGTAATACCTTTATAAATAATAACCATTTGGACACTCAGATCGCAGAAAGAGCAACGTTATCTCTATTTTTTCTATTTACCCGTAAACGAATTACGTCCCTTGGACATAAAATGTCAACGAGTATCATTTTGCGTGCCATAGAGTGCCAGTGGCATTTCTGACGTGGTCATTTCTGTTGAAAGTACGTATACAAATGAAAAACTTACGGTGAAACTCATTGTTGCCGTGTCATGGCTTGTACATGCAACTTCTGGGCTCACTTGGTAAGAGAATAACGTTGTGTCTTGATACAGGTTTGCTGCAATAATCATAACAAGTATCATAGTAACAACCATTACAACACGCCAGATAATAATGTACATATTCTATACGTAATACCTTTATAAATAATAACCATTTGGACACTCAGATCGCAGAAAGAGCAACGTTATCTCTATTTTTTCTATTTACCCGTAAACGAATTACGTCCCTTGCACATAAAATGTCAACGAGTATCATTTTGCGTGCCATAGAGTGCCAGTGGCATTTCTGACGTGGTCATCTCTGTTGACAGTACGTATACAAATGAAAAACTTACGGTGAAACTCATTGTTGCCGTGTCATGGCTTGTACATTCAACTTCTGGGCTCACTTGGTAAGAGATTAACGTTGTGTCTTGATACAGGTTTGCTGCAATAATCATAACAAGTATCATAGTAACAACCATTACAACACGCAAGATAATAATGTACATATTCTTTACGTAATACCTTTATAAATAATAACCATTTGGACACTCAGATCGCAGAAAGAGCAACGTTATCTCTATTTTTTCTATTTACCCGTAAACGAATTACGTCCCTTGGACATAAAATGTCAACGAGTATCATTTTGCGTGCCATAGAGTGCCAGTGGCATTTCTGACGTGGTCATCTCTGTTGAAAGTACGTATACAAATAAAAAAACTTACGGTGAAACTCATTGTTGCCGTGTCATGGCTTGTACATGCAACTTCTGGGCTCACTTGGTAAGCGATTAACGTTGTGTCTTGATACAGGTTTGCTGCGATAATCATTACAAGTATCATAGTAACAACCATTACAACACGCCAGATAATATTGTACATATTCTATACGTAATTCCTTTATAAATAATAACCATTTGGACACTCAGATCGCAGAAAGAGCAACGTTATCTCTATTTTTTCTATTTACCCGTAAACGAATTACGTCCCTTGGACATAAAATGTCAACGAGTATCATTTTGCGTGCCATAGAGTGCCAGTGGCATTTCTGACGTGGTCATATCTGTTGAAAGTACGTATACAAATGAAAAACTTACGGTGAAACTCATTGTTGCCGTGTCATGGCTTGTACATGCAACTTCTGGGCTCACTCGGTAAGAGATTAACGTTGTGTCTTGATACAGGTTTGCTGCAATAATCATAACAAGTATCATAGTAACAACCATTACAACACGCCAGATAATAATGTACATATTCTATACGTAATACTTTTATAAATAATAACCATTTGGACACTCAGATCGCAGAAAGAGCAACGTTATCTCTATTTTTTCTATTTACCCGTAAACGAATTACGTCCCTTGGACATAAAATGTCAACGAGTATCATTTTGCGTGCCATAGAGTGCCAGTGGCATTTCTGACGTGGTCATCTCTGTTGAAAGTACGTATACAAATGAAAAACTTTCGGTGAAACTCATTGTTGCCGTGTCATGGCTTGTACATGCAACTTCTGGGCTCACTTGGTAAGAGATTAACGTTGTGTCTTGATACAGGTTTGCTGCAATAATCATAACAAGTATCATAGTAACAACCATTACAAAACGCCAGATAATAATGTACATATTCTTTACGTAATACCTTTATAAATAATAACCATTTGGACACTCAGATCGCAGAAAGAGCAACGTTATCTCTATTTTTTCTATTTACCCGTAAACGAATTACGTCCCTTGGACAGAAAATGTCAACGAGTATCATTTTGCGTGCCATAGAGTGCCAGTGGCATTTCTGACGTGGTCATCTCTGTTGAAAGTACGTATACAAATGAAAAACGTACGGTGAAACTCATTGTTGCCGTGTCATGGCTTGTACATGCAACTTCTGGGCTCACTTGGTAAGAGATTAACGTTGTGTCTTGATACAGGTTTGCTGCAATAATCATAACAAGTATCATAGTAACAACCATTACAACCCGCCAGATAATAATGTACATATTCTTTACGTAATACCTTTATAAATAATAACCATTTGGACACTCAGATCGCAGAAAGAGCAACGTTATCTCTATTTTTTCTATTTACCCGTAAACGAATTACGTCCCTTGGACATAAAATGTCAACGAGTATCATTTTGCGTGCCATAGAGTGCCAGTGGCATTTCTGACGTGGTCATCTCTGTTGAAAGTACGTATACAAATGAAAAACTTACGGTGAAACTCATTGTTGCCGTGTCATGGCTTGTACATGCAACTTCTGGGCTCACTTGGTAAGAGATTAACGTTGTGTCTTGATACAGGTTTGCTGCAATAATCATAACAAGTATCATAGTGACAACCATTACAACACGCCAGATAATAATGTACATATTCTATACGTAATACCTTTATAAATAATAACCATTTGGACACTCAGATCGCAGAAAGAGCAACGTTATCTCTATTTTTTCTATTCACCCGTAAACGAATTACGTCCCTTGGACATAAATTGTCAACGAGTATCATTTTGCGTGCCATAGAGTGCCAGTGGCATTTCTGACGTGGTCATCTCTGTTGACAGTACGTATACAAATGAAAAACTTACGGTGAAACTCATTGTTGCCGTGTCATGGCTTGTACATGCAACTTCTGGGCTCACTTGGTAAGAGATTAACGTTGTGTCTTGATACAGGTTTGCTGCAATAATCATAACAAGTATCATAGTAACAACCATTACAACACGCAAGATAATAATGTAAATATTCTTTACGTAATACCTTTATAAATAATAACCATTTGGACACTCAGATCGCAGAAATAGCAACGTTATCTCTATTTTTTCTATTTACCCGTAAACGAATTACGTCCCTTGGACATAAAATGCCAACGAGTATCATATTGCGTGCCATAGAGTGCCAGTGGCATTTCTGACGTGGTCATCTCTGTTGAAAGTACGTATACAAATGAAAAACTTACGGTGAAACTCATTGTTGCCGTTTCATGGCTTGTACATGCAACTTCTGGGCTCACTTGGTAAGCGATTAACGTTGTGTCTTGATACAGGTTTGCTGCAATAATCATTACAAGTATCATAGTAACAACCATTACAACATGCCAGATAATAATGTACATATTCTATACGTAATACCTTTATAAATAATAACCATTTGGACACTCAGATCGCAGAAAGAGCAACGTTATCTCTATTTTTTCTATTTACCCGTAAACGAATTACGTCCCTTGGACATCAAATGTCATCGAGTATCATTTTGCGTGCTATAGACTGCCAGTGGCATTTCTGACGTGGTCATCTCTGTTGAAAGTACGTATACAAATGAAAAACTTACGGTGAAACTCATTGTTGCCGTTTCATGGCTTGTACATGCAACTTCTGGGCTCACTTGGTAAGAGATTAACGTTGTGTCTTGATACAGGTTTGCTGCAATAATCATAACAAGTATCATAGTAACAACCATTACAACACGCCAGATAATATTGTACATATTCTATACGTAATACCTTTATAAATAATAACCATTTGGACACTCAGATCGCAGAAAGAGCAACGTTATCTCTATTTTTTCTATTTACCCGTAAACGAATTACGTCCCTTGGACATAAAATGTCAACGAGTATCATTTTGCGTGCCATAGAGTGCCAGTGGCATTTCTGACGTGGTCATCTCTGTTGAAAGTACGTATACAAATGAAAAACTTACGGTGAAACTCATTGTTGCCGTGTCATGGCTTGTACATGCAACTTCTGGGCTCACTCGGTAAGAGATTAACGTTGTGTCTTGATACAGGTTTGCTGCAATAATCATAACAAGTATCATAGTAACAACCATTACAACACGCCAGATAATAATGTACATATTCTATACGTAATACCTTTATAAATAATAACCATTTGGACACTCAGATCGCAGAAAGAGCAACGTTATCTCTATTTTTTCTATTTACCCGTAAACGAATTACGTCCCTTGGACATAAAATGTCAACGAGTATCATTTTGCGTGCCATAGAGTGCCAGTGGCATTTCTGACGTGGTCATCTCTGTTAAAAGTACGTATACAAATGAAAAACTTACGGTGAAACTCATTGTTGCCGTGTCATGGCTTGTACATGCAACTTCTGGGCTCACTTGGTAAGAGATTAACGTTGTGTCTTGATACAGGTTTGCTGCAATAATCATAACAAGTATCATAGTAACAACCATTACAACACGCCAGATAATAATGTACATATTCTTTACGTAATACCTTTATAAATAATAACCATTTGGACACTCAGATCGCAGAAAGAGCAACGTTATCTCTATTTTTTCTATTTACCCGTAAACGAATTACGTCCCTTGGACAGAAAATGTCAACGAGTATCATTGTGCGTGCCATAGAGTGCCAGTGGCATTTCTGACGTGGTCATCTCTGTTGAAAGTACGTATACAAATGAAAAACTTACGGTGAAACTCATTGTTGCCGTGTCATGGCTTGTACATGTAACTTCTGGGCTCACTTGGTAAGAGATTAACGTTGTGTCTTGATACAGGTTCGCTGCAATAATCATAACAAGTATCATAGTAACAACCATTACAACACGCCAGATAATAATGTACATATTCTATACGTAATACCTTTATAAATAATAACCATTTGGACACTCAGATCGCAGAAAGAGCAACGTTATCTCTATTTTGTCTATTTTCCCGTAAACGAATTACGTCCCTTTGACATAAAATGTCAACGAGTATCATTTTGCGTGCCATAGAGTGCCAGTGGCATTTCTGACGTGGTCATCTCTGTTGAAAGTACTTATACAAATGAAAAACTTACGGTGAAACTCATTGTTGCCGTGTCATGGCTTGTACATGCAACATCTGGGCTCACTTGGTAAGAGATTAACGTTGTGTCTTGATACAGGTTTGCTGCAATAATCATAACAAGTATCATAGTAACAACCATTACAACACGCCAGATAATAATGTACATATTCTTTACGTAATACCTTTATAAATAATAACCATTTGGACACTCAGATCGCAGAAAGAGCAACGTTATCTCAATTTTTTCTATTTACCCGTAAACGAATTACGTCCCTTGGACATAAAATGTCAACGAGTATCATTTTGCGTGCCATAGAGTGCCAGTGGCATTTCTGACGTGGTCATCTCTGTTGAAAGTACGTATACAAATGAAAAACTTACGGTGAAACTCATTGTTGCCGTGTCATGGCTTGTACATGCAACTTCTGGGCTCACTTGGTAAGAGATTAACGTTGTGTCTTGATACAGGTTTGCTGCAATAATCATAACAAGTATCATAGTAACAACCATTACAACACGCCAGATAATAATGTACATATTCTATACGTAATACCTTTATAAATAATAACCATTTGGACACTCAGATCGCAGAAAGAGCAACGTTATCTCTATTTTTTTTTCTATTTACCCGTAAACGAATTACGTCCCTTGGACATAAAATGTCAACGAGTATCATTTTGCGTGCCATAGAGTGCCAGTGGTATTTCTGACGTGGTCATCTCTGTTGAAAGTACGTATACAAATGAAAAACTTACGGTGAAACTCATTGTTGCCGTGTCATGGCTTGTACATGCAACTTCTGGGCTCACTTGGTAAGAGATTAATGTTGTGGTTTGATACAGGTTTGCTGCAATAATCATAACAAGTATCATAGTAACAACCATTACAACACGCCAGATAATAATGTACATATTCTATACGTAATACCTTTATAAATAATAACCATTTGGACACTCAGATCGCAGAAAGAGCAACGTTATCTCTATTTTTTCTATTTACCCGTAAACGAATTACGTCCCTTGGACATAAAATGTCAACGAGTATTATTTTGCGTGCCATAGAGTGCCAGTGGCATTTCTGACGTGGTCATCTCTGTTGAAAGTACGTATACAAATGAAAAACTTACGGTGAAACTCATTGTTGCCGTGTCATGGCTTGTACATTCAACTTCTGGGCTCACTTGGTAAGAGATTAACGTTGTGTCTTGATACAGGTTTGCTGCAATAATCATAACAAGTATCATAGTAACAACCATTACAACACGCCAGATAATATTGTACATATTCTATACGTAATACCTTTATAAATAATAACCATTTGGACACTCAGATCGCAGAAAGAGCAACGTTATCTCTCTTTTTTCTATTTACCCGTAAACGAATTACGTCCCTTGGACATAAAATGTCAACGAGTATCATTTTGCGTGCCATAGAGTGCCAGTGGCATTTCTGACGTGGTCATCTCTGTTGAAAGTACTTATACAAATGAAAAACTTACGGTGAAACTCATTGTTGCCGTGTCATGGCTTGTACATGCAACTTCTGGGCTCACTTGGTAAGAGATTAACGTTGTGTCTTGATACAGGTTTGCTGCAATAATCATAACAAGTATCATAGTAACAACCATTACAACACGCCAGATAATAATGTACATATTCTATACGTAATACCTTTATAAATAATAACCATTTGGACACTCAGATCGCAGAAAAAGCGACGTTATCTCTATTTTTTCTATTTACCCGTAAACGAATTACGTCCCTTGGACATAAAATGTCAACGAGTATCATTTTGCGTGCCATAGAGTGCCAGTGGCATTTCTGACGTGGTCATCTCTGTTGAAAGTACGTATACAAATGAAAAACTTACGGTGAAACTCATTGTTGCCGTGTCATGGCTTGTACATGCAACTTCTGGGCTCACTTGGTAAGAGATTAACGTTGTGTCTTGATACAGGTTTGCTGCAATAATCATAACAAGTATCATAGTAACAACCATTACAACACGCCAGATAATAATGTACATATTCTTTACGTAATACCTTTATAAATAATAACCATTTGGACACTCAGATCGCAGAAAGAGCAACGTTATCTCTATTTTTTCTATTTACCCGTAAACGAATTACGTCCCTTGGACATAAAATGTCAACGAGTATCATTTTGCGTGCCATAGAGTGCCAGTGGCATTTCTGACGTGGTCATCTCTGTTGAAAGTATGTATACAAATGAAAAACTTACGGTGAAACTCATTGTTGCCGTGTCATGGCTTGTACATGCAACTTCTGGGCTCACTTGCTAAGAGATTAACGTTGTGTCTTGATACAGGTTTGCTGCAATTATCATAACAAGTATCATAGTAACAACCATTACAACACGCCAGATAATAATGTACATATTCTATACGTAATACCTTTATAAATAATAACCATTTGGACACTCAGATCGCAGAAAGAGCAACGTTATCTCTATTTTTTCTATTTACCCGTAAACGAATTACGTCCCTTGGACATAAAATGTCAACGAGTATCATTTTGCGTGCCATAGAGTGCCAGTGGCATTTCTGACGTGGTCATCTCTGTTGAAAGTACGTATACAAATGAAAAATTTACGGAGAAACTCATTGTTGCCGTGTCATGGCTTGTACATGCAACTTCTGGGCTCACTTGGTAAGAGATTAACGTTGTGTCTTGATACAGGTTTGCTGCAATAATCATAACAAGTATCATAGTAACAACCATTACAACACGCCAGATAATAATGTACATATTCAATACGTAATACCTTTATAAATAATAACCATTTGGACACTCAGATCGCAGAAAGAGCAACGTTATCTCTATTTTTTCTATTTACCCGTAAACGAATTACGTCCCTTGGACATAAAATGTCAACGAGTATTATTTTGCGTGCCATAGAGTGCCAGTGGCATTTCTGACGTGGTCATCTCTGTTGAAAGTACGTATACAAATGAAAAACTTACGGTGAAACTCATTGTTGCCGTGTCATGGCTTGTACATGCAACTTCTGGGCTCACTTGGTAAGAGATTAACGTTGTGTCTTGATACAGGTTTGCTGCAATAATCATAACAAGTATCATAGTAACAACCATTACAACACGCCAGATAATATTGTACATATTCTATACGTAATACCTTTATAAATAACCATTTGGACACTCAGATCGCAGAAAGAGCAACGTTATCTCTCTTTTTTCTATTTACCCGTAAACGAATAATGTCCCTTGGACATAAAATGTCAACGAGTATCATTTTGGGGCGTGCCATAAAGTGCCAGTGGCATTTCTGACGTGGTCATCTCTGTTGAAAGTACGTATACAAATGAAAAACTTACGGTGAAACTCATTGTTGCCGTGTCATGGCTTGTACATGCAACTTCTGGGCTCACTTGGTAAGAGATTAACGTTGTGTCTTGATACAGGTTTGCTGCAATAATCATAACAAGTATCATAGTAACAACCATTACAAAACGCCAGATAATAATGTACATATTCTATACGTAATACCTTTATAAATAATAACCATTTGGACACTCAGATCGCAGAAAGAGCGACGTTATCTCTATTTTTTCTATTTACCCGTAAACGAATTACGTCCCTTGGACATAAAATGTCAACGAGTATCATTTTGCGTGCCATAGAGTGCCAGTGGCATTTCTGACGTGGTCATCTCTGTTGAAAGTACGTATACAAATGAAAAACTTACGGTGAAACTCATTGTTGCCGTGTCATGGCTTGTACATGCAACTTCTGGGCTCACTTGGTAAGAGATTAACGTTGTGTCTTGATACAGGTTTGCTGCAATAATCATAACAAGTATCATAGTAACAACCATTACAACACGCCAGATAATAATGTACATATTCTTTACGTAATACCTTTATAAATAATAACCATTTGGACACTCAGATCGCAGAAAGAGCAACGTTATCTCTATTTTTTCTATTTACCCGTAAACGAATTACGTCCCTTGGACATAAAATGTCAACGAGTATCATTTTGCGTGCCATAGAGTGCCAGTGGCATTTCAGACGTGGTCATCTCTGTTGAAAGTACGTATACAAATGAAAAACTTACGGTGAAACTCATTGTTGCCGTGTCATGGCTTGTACATGCAACTTCTGGGCTCACTTGGTAAGAGATTAACGTTGTGTCTTGATACAGGTTTGCTGCAATTATCATAACAAGTATCATAGTAACAACCATTACAACACGCCAGATAATAATGTACATATTCTATACGTAATACCTTTATAAATAATAACCATTTGGACACTCAGATCGCAGAAAGAGCAACGTTATCTCTATTTTTTCTATTTACCCGTAAACGAATTACGTCCCTTGGACATAAAATGTCAACGAGTATCATTTTGCGTGCCATACAGTGCCAGTGGCATTTCTGACGTGGTCATCTCTGTTGAAAGTACGTATACAAATGAAAAATTTACGGTGAAACTCATTGTTGCCGTGTCATGGCTTGTACATGCAACTTCTGGGCTCACTTGGTAAGAGATTAACGTTGTGTCTTGATACAGGTTTGCTGCAATAATCATAACAAGTATCATAGTAACAACCATTACAACACGCCAGATAATAATGTACATATTCTTTACGTAATACCTTTATAAATAATAACCATTTGGACACTCAGATCGCAGAAAGAGCAACGTTATCTCTATTTTTTCTATTTACCCGTAAACGAATTACGTCCCTTGGACATAAAATGTCAACGAGTATTATTTTGCGTGCCATAGAGTGCCAGTGGCATTTCTGACGTGGTCATCTCTGTTGAAAGTACGTATACAAATGAAAAACTTACAGTGAAACTCATTGTTGCCGTGTCATGGCTTGTACATGCAACTTCTGGGCTCACTTGGTAAGAGATTAACGTTGTGTCTTGATACAGGTTTGCTGCAATAATCATAACAAGTATCATAGTAACAACCATTACAACACGCCAGATAATAATGTACATATTCTTTACGTTATACCTTTATAAATAATACCCATTTGGACACTCAGATCGCAGAAAGAGCAACGTTATCTCTATTTTTTCTATTTACCCGTAAACGAATTACGTCCCTTGGACATAAAATGTCAACGAGTATCATTTTGCGTGCCATAGAGTGCCAGTGGCATTTCTGACGTGGTCATCTCTGTTGAAAGTGCGTATACAAATGAAAAACATACGGTGAAACTCATTGTTGACTTGTCATGGCTTGTACATGCAACTTCTGGGCTCACTTGGTAAGAGATTAACGTTGTGTCTTGATACAGGTTTGCTGCAAAAATCATAACAAGTATCATAGTAACAACCATTACAACACGCCAGATAATAATGTACATATTCTATACGTAATACCTTTATAAATAATAACCATTTGGACACTCAGATCGCAGAAAGAGGAACGTTATCTCTATTTTTTCTATTTACCCATAAACGAATTACGTCCCTTGGACATAAAATGTCAACGAGTATCATTTTGCGTGCCATAGAGTGCCAGTGGCATTTCTGACGTGGTCATCTCTGTTGAAAGTACGTATACAAATGAAAAACTTACGGTGAAACTCATTGTTGCCGTGTCATGGCTTGTACATGCAACTTCTGGGCTCACTTGGTAAGAGATTAACGTTGTGTCTTGATACAGGTTTGCTGCAATAATCATAACAAGTATCATAGTAACAACCATTACAACACGCCAGATAATAATGTACATATTATATACGTAATACCTTTATAAATAATAACCATTTGGACACTCAGATCGCAGAAAGAGCAACGTTATCTCTCTTTTTTCTATTTACCCGTAAACGAATTACGTCCCTTGGACATAAAATGTCAACGAGTATCATTTTGCGTGCCATAGAGTGCCAGTGGCATTTCTGACGTGGTCATCTCTGTTGAAAGTACGTATACAAATGAAAAACTTACGGTGAAACTCATTGCTGCCGTGTCATGGCTTGTACATGCAACTTCTGGGCTCACTTGGTAAGAGATTAACGTTGTGTCTTGATACAGGTTTGCTGCAATAATCATAACAAGTATCATAGTAACAACCATTACAACACGCCAGATAATAATGTACATATTCTTTACGTTATACCTTTATAAATAATACCCATTTGGACACTCAGATCGCAGAAAGAGCAACGTTATCTCTATTTTTTCTATTTACCCGTAAACGAATTACGTCCCTTGGACATAAAATGTCAACGAGTATCATTTTGCGTGCCATAGAGTGCCAGTGGCATTTCTGACGTGGTCATCTCTGTTGAAAGTGCGTATACAAATGAAAAACTTACGGTGAAACTCATTGTTGACTTGTCATGGCTTGTACATGCAACTTCTGGGCTCACTTGGTAAGAGATTAACGTTGTGTCTTGATACAGGTTTGCTGCAAAAATCATAACAAGTATCATAGTAACAACCATTACAACACGCCAGATAATAATGTACATATTCTATACGTAATACCTTTATAAATAATAACCATTTGGACACTCAGATCGCAGAAAGAGGAACGTTATCTCTATTTTTTCTATTTACCCGTAAACGAATTACGTCCCTTGGACATAAAATGTCAACGAGTATCATTTTGCGTGCCATAGAGTGCCAGTGGCATTTCTGACGTGGTCATCTCTGTTGAAAGTACGTATACAAATGAAAAACTTACGGTGAAACTCATTGTTGCCGTGTCATGGCTTGTACATGCAACTTCTGGGCTCACTTGGTAAGAGATTAACGTTGTGTCTTGATACAGGTTTGCTGCAATAATCATAACAAGTATCATAGTAACAACCATTACAACACGCCAGATAATAATGTACATATTCTATACGTAATACCTTTATAAATAATAACCATTTGGACACTCAGATCGCAGAAAGAGCAACGTTATCTCTCTTTTTTCTATTTACCCGTAAACGAATTACGTCCCTTGGACATAAAATGTCAACGAGTATCATTTTGCGTGCCATAGAGTGCCAGTGGCATTTCTGACGTGGTCATCTCTGTTGAAAGTACGTATACAAATGAAAAACTTACGGTGAAACTCATTGTTGCCGTGTCATGGCTTGTACATGCAACTTCTGGGCTCACTTGGTAAGAGATTAACGTTGTGTCTTGATACAGGTTTGCTGCAATAATCATAACAAGTATCATAGTAACAACCATTACAACACGCCAGATAATAATGTACATATTCTATACGTAATACCTTTATAAATAATAACCATTTGGACACTCAGATCGCAGAAAGAGCAACGTTATCTCTATTTTTTCTATTTACCCGTAAACGAATTACGTCCCTTGGACATAAAATGTCAACGAGTATCGTTTTGCGTGCCATAGAGTGCCAGTGGCATTTCTGACGTGGTCATCTCTGTTGAAAGTACGTATACAAATGAAAAACTTACGGTGAAACTCATTGTTGCCGTGTCATGGCTTGTACATGCAACTTCTGGGCTCACTTGGTAAGAGATTAACGTTGTGTCTTGATACAGGTTTGCTGCAATAATCATAACAAGTATCATAGTAACAACCATTACAACACGCCAGATAATAATGTACATATTCTTTACGTAATACCTTTATAAATAATAACCATTTGGACACTCAGATCGCAGAAAGAGCAACGTTATCTCTATTTTTTCTATTTACCCGTAAACGAATTACGTCCCTTGGACATAAAATGTCAACGAGTATCATTTTGCGTGCCATAGAGTGCCAGTGGCATTTCTGACGTGGTCATCTCTGTTGAAAGTACGTATACAAATGAAAAACTTACGGTGAAACTCATTGTTGCCGTGTCATGGCTTGTACATGCAACTTCTGGGCTCACTTGGTAAGAGATTAACGTTGTGTCTTGATACAGGTTTGCTGCAATTATCATAACAAGTATCATAGTAACAACCATTACAACACGCCAGATAATAATGTACATATTCTATACGTTATACCTTTATAAATAATAACCATTTGGACACTCAGATCGCAGAAAGAGCAACGTTATCTCTATTTTTTCTATTTACCCGTAAACGAATTACGTCCCTTGGACATAAAATGTCAACGAGTATCATTTTGCGTGCCATAGAGTGCCAGTGGCATTTCTGACGTGGTCATCTCTGTTGAAAGTACGTATACAAATGAAAAACTTACGGTGAAACTCATTGTTGCCGTGTCATGGCTTGTACATGCAACTTATGGGCTCACTTGGTAAGAGATTAACGTTGTGTCTTGATACAGGTTTGCTGCAATAATCATAACAAGTATCATAGTAACAACCATTACAACACGCCAGATAATAATGTACATATTCTTTACGTAAAACCTTTATAAATAATAACCATTTGGACACTCAGATCGCAGAAAGAGCAACGTTATCTCTATTTTTTCTATTTACCCGTAAACGAATTACGTCCCTTGGACATAAAATGTCAACGAGTATTATTTTGCGTGCCATAGAGTGCCAGTGGCATTTCTGACGTGGTCATCTCTGTTGAAAGTACGTATACAAATGAAAAACTTATAGTGAAACTCATTGTTGCCGTGTCATGGCTTGTACATGCAACTTCTGGGCTCACTTGGTAAGAGATTAACGTTGTGTCTTGATACAGGTTTGCTGCAATAATCATAACAAGTATCATAGTAACAACCATTACAACACGCCAGATAATAATGTACATATTCTTTACGTAATACCTTTATAAATAATACCCATTTGGACACTCAGATCGCAGAAAGAGCAACGTTATCTCTATTTTTTCTATTTACCCGTAAACGAATTACGTCCTTTGGACATAAAATGTCAACGAGTATCATTTTGCGTGCCATAGAGTGCCAGTGGCATTTCTGACGTGGTCATCTCTGTTGAAAGTGCGTATACAAATGAAAAACTTACGGTGAAACTCATTGTTGCCTTGTCATGGCTTGTACATGCAACTTCTGGGCTCACTTGGTAAGAGATTAACGTTGTGTCTTGATACAGGTTTGCTGCAATAATCATAACAAGTATCATAGTAACAACCATTACAACACGCAAGATAATAATGTACATATTCTATACGTAATACCTTTATAAATAATAACCATTTGGACACTCAGATCGCAGAAAGAGCAACGTTATCTCTCTTTTTTCTATTTACCCGTAAACGAATTACGTCCCTTGGACATAAAATGTCAACGAGTATCATTTTGCGTGCCATAGAGTGCCAGTGGCATTTCTGACGTGGTCATCTCTGTTGAAAGTACGTATACAAATGAAAAACTTACGGTGAAACTCATTGTTGCCGTGTCATGGCTTGTACATGCAACTTCTGGGCTCACTTGGTAAGAGATTAACGTTGTGTCTTGATACAGGTTTGCTGCAATAATCATAACAAGTATCATAGTAACAACCATTACAACACGCCAGATAATAATGTACATATTCTATACGTAATACCTTTATAAATAATAACCATTTGGACACTCAGATCGCAGAAAGAGCAACGTTATCTCTATTTTTTCTATTTACCCGTAAACGAATTACGTCCCTTGGACATAAAATGTCAACGAGTATCATTTTGCGTGCCATAGAGTGCCAGTGGCATTTCTGACGTGGTCATCTCTGTTGAAAGTACGTATACAAATGAAAAACTTACGGTGAAACTCATTGTTGCCGTGTCATGGCTTGTACATGCAACTTCTGGGCTCACTTGGTAAGAGATTAACGTTGTGTCTTGATACAGGTTTGCTGCAATAATCATAACAAGTATCATAGTAACAACCATTACAACACGCCAGATAATAATGTACATATTCTTTACGTAATACCTTTATAAATAATAACCATTTGGACACTCAGATCGCAGAAAGAGCAACGTTATCTCTATTTTTTCTATTTACCCGTAAACGAAATACGTCCCTTGGACATAAAATGTCAACGAGTATCATTTTGCGTGCCATAGAGTGCCAGTGGCATTTCTGACGTGGTCATCTCTGTTGAAAGTACGTATACAAATGAAAAACTTACGGTGAAACTCATTGTTGCCGTGTCATGGCTTGTACATGCAACTTCTGGGCTCACTTGGTAAGAGACTAACGTTGTGTCTTGATACAGGTTTGCTGCAATTATCATAACAAGTATCATAGTAACAACCATTACAACACGCCAGATAATAATGTACATATTCTATACGTTATACCTTTATAAATAATAACCATTTGGACACTCAGATCGCAGAAAGAGCAACGTTATCTCTATTTTTTCTATTTACCCGTAAACGAATTACGTCCCTTGGACATAAAATGTCAACGAGTATCATTTTGCGTGCCATAGAGTGCCAGTGGCATTTCTGACGTGGTCATCTCTGTTGAAAGTACGTATACAAATGAAAAACTTACGGTGAAACTCATTGTTGCCGTGTCATGGCTTGTACATGCAACTTATGGGCTCACTTGGTAAGAGATTAACGTTGTGTCTTGATACAGGTTTGCTGCAATAATCATAACAAGTATCATAGTAACAACCATTACAACACGCCAGATAATAATGTACATATTCTATACGTAAAACCTTTATAAATAATAACCATTTGGACACTCAGATCGCAGAAAGAGCAACGTTATCTCTATTTTTTCTATTTACCCGTAAACGAATTACGTCCCTTGGACATAAAATGTCAACGAGTATTATTTTGCGTGCCATAGAGTGCCAGTGGCATTTCTGACGTGGTCATCTCTGTTGAAAGTACGTATACAAATGAAAAACTTATAGTGAAACTCATTGTTGCCGTGTCATGGCTTGTACATGCAACTTCTGGGCTCACTTGGTAAGAGATTAACGTTGTGTCTTGATACAGGTTTGCTGCAATAATCATAACAAGTATCATAGTAACAACCATTACAACACGCCAGATAATAATGTACATATTCTTTACGTAATACCTTTATAAATAATAACCATTTGGACACTCAGATCGCAGAAAGAGCAACGTTATCTCTATTTTTTCTATTTACCCGTAAACGAATTACGTCCCTTGGACATAAAATGTCAACGAGTATCATTTTGCGTGCCATAGAGTGCCAGTTGCATTTCTGACGTGGTCATCTCTGTTGAAAGTACGTATACAAATGAAAAACGTACGGTGAAACTCATTGTTGCCGTGTCATGGCTTGTACATGCAACTTCTGGGCTCACTTGGTAAGAGATTAACGTTGTGTCTTGATACAGGTTTGCTGCAATAATCATAACAAGTATCATAGTAACAACCATTACAACACGCCAGATAATAATGTACATATTCTTTACGTAATACCTTTATAAATAATAACCATTTGGACACTCAGATCGCAGAAAGAGCAACGTTATCTCTATTGTTTCTATTTACCCGTAAACGAATTACGTCCCTTGGACATAAAATGTCAACGAGTATCATTTTGCGTGCCATAGAGTGCCAGTGGCATTTCTGACGTGGTCATCTCTGTTGAAAGTACGTATACAAATGAAAAACTTACGGTGAAACTCATTGTTGCCGTGTCATGGCTTGTACATGCAACTTCTGGGCTCACTTGGTAAGAGATTAACGTTGTGTCTTGATACAGGTTTGCTGCAATAATCATAACAAGTATCATAGTAACAACCATTACAACACGCCAGATAATAATGTACATATTCTATACGTTATACCTTTATAAATAATAACCATTTGGACACTCAGATCGCAGAAAGAGCAACGTTATCTCTATTTTTTCTATTTACCCGTAAACGAATTACGTCCCTTGGACATAAAATGTCAACGAGTATCATTTTGCGTGCCATAGAGTGCCAGTGGCATTTCTGACGTGGTCATCTCTGTTGAAAGTACGTATACAAATGAAAAACTTACGGTGAAACTCATTGTTGCCGTGTCATGGCTTGTACATGCAACTTCTGGGCTCACTTGGTAAGAGATTAACGTTGTGTCTTGATACAGGTTTGCTGCAATAATCATAACAAGTATCATAGTAACAACCATTACAACACGCCAGATAATAATGTACATATTCTTTACGTAATACCTTTATAAATAATAACCATTTGGACACTCAGATCGCAGAAAGAGCAACGTTATCTCTATTTTTTCTATTTACCCGTAAACGAATTACGTCCCTTGGACATAAAATGTCAACGAGTATCATTTTGCGTGCCATAGAGTGCCAGTGGCATTTCTGACGTGGTCATCTCTGTTGAAAGTACGTATACAAATGAAAAACTTACGGTGAAACTCATTGTTGCCTTGTCATGGCTTGTACATGCAACTTCTGGGCTCACTTGGTAAGAGATTAACGTTGTGTCTTGATACAGGTTTGCTGCAATAATCATAACAAGTATCATAGTAACAACCATTACAACACGCCAGATAATAATGTACATATTCTATACGTAATACCTTTATAAATAATAACCATTTGGACACTCAGATCGCAGAAAGAGCAACGTTATCTCTATTTTTTCTATTTACCCGTAAACGAATTACGTCCCTTGGACATAAAATGTCAACGAGTATCATTTTGCATGCCATAGAGTGCCAGTGGCATTTCTGACGTGGTCATCTCTGTTGAAAGTACGTATACAAATGAAAAACTTATAGTGAAACTCATTGTTGCCGTGTCATGGCTTGTACATGCAACTTCTGGGCTCACTTGGTAAGAGATTAACGTTGTGTCTTGATACAGGTTTGCTGCAATAATCATAACAAGTATCATAGTAACAACCATTACAACACGCCAGATAATAATGTACATATTCTTTACGTAATACCTTTATAAATAATAACCATTTGGACACTCAGATCGCAGAAAGAGCAACGTTATCTCTATTTTTTCTATTTACCCGTAAACGAATTACGTCCCTTGGACATAAAATGTCAACGAGTATCATTTTGCGTGCCATAGAGTGCCAGTGGCATTTCTGACGTGGTCATCTCTGTTGAAAGTACGTATACAAATGAAAAACTTATAGTGAAACTCATTGTTGCCGTGTCATGGCTTGTACATGCAACTTCTGGGCTCACTTGGTAAGAGATTAACGTTGTGTCTTGATACAGGTTTGCTGCAATAATCATAACAAGTATCATAGTAACAACCATAACAACACGCCAGATAATAATGTACATATTCTTTACGTAATACCTTTATAAATAATAACCATTTGGACACTCAGATCGCAGAAAGAGCAACGTTATCTCTCTTTTTTCTATTTACACGTCAACGAATTACGTCCCTTGGACATAAAATGTCAACGAGTATCATTTTGCGTGCCATAGAGTGCCAGTGGCATTTCTGACGTGGTCATCTCTGTTGAAAGTACGTATACAAATGAAAAACTTACGGTGAAACTCATTGTTGCCGTGTCATGGCTTGTACATGCAACTTCTGGGCTCACTTGGTAAGAGATTAACGTTGTGTCTTGATACAGGTTTGCTGCAATAATCATAACAAGTATCATAGTAACAACCATTACAACACGCCAGATAATAATGTACATATTCTTTACGTAATACCTTTATAAATAATAACCATTTGGACACTCAGATCGCAGAAAGAGCAACGTTATCTCTATTTTTTCTATTTACCCGTAAACGAATTACGTCCCTTGGACATAAAATGTCAACGAGTATCATTTTGCGTGCCATAGAGTGCCAGTGGCATTTCTGTCGTGGTCATCTCTGTTGAAAGTACGTATACAAATGAAAAACTTACGGTGAAACTCATTGTTGCCGTGTCATGGCTTGTACATGCAACTTCTGGGCTCACTTGGTAAGAGATTAACGTTGTGTCTTGATACAGGTTTGCTGCAATAATCATAACAAGTATCATAGTAACAACCATTACAACACGCCAGATAATAATGTACATATTCTATACGTAATACCTTTATAAATAATAACCATTTGGACACTCAGATCGCAGAAAGAGCAACGTTATCTCTATTTTTTCTATTTACCCGTAAACGAATTACGTCCCTTGGACATAAAATGTCAACGAGTATCATTTTGCGTGCCATAGAGTGCCAGTGGCATTTCTGACGTGGTCATCTCTGTTGAAAGTACGTATACAAATGAAAAACTTACGGTGAAACTCATTGTTGCCTTGTCATGGCTTGTACATGCAACTTCTGGGCTCACTTGGTAAGAGATTAACGTTGTGTCTTGATACAGGTTTGCTGCAATAATCATAACAAGTATCATAGTAACAACCATTACAACACGCCAGATAATAATGTACATATTCTATACGTAATACCTTTATAAATAATAACCATTTGGACACTCAGATCGCAGAAAGAGCAACGTTATCTCTATTTTTTCTATTTACCCGTAAACGAATTACGTCCCTTGGACATAAAATGTCAACGAGTATCATTTTGCATGCCATAGAGTGCCAGTGGCATTTCTGACGTGGTCATCTCTGTTGAAAGTACGTATACAAATGAAAAACTTATAGTGAAACTCATTGTTGCCGTGTCATGGCTTGTACATGCAACTTCTGGGCTCACTTGGTAAGAGATTAACGTTGTGTCTTGATACAGGTTTGCTGCAATAATCATAACAAGTATCATAGTAACAACCATTACAACACGCCAGATAATAATGTACATATTCTTTACGTAATACCTTTATAAATAATAACCATTTGGACACTCAGATCGCAGAAAGAGCAACGTTATCTCTATTTTTTCTATTTACCCGTAAACGAATTACGTCCCTTGGACATAAAATGTCAACGAGTATCATTTTGCGTGCCATAGAGTGCCAGTGGCATTTCTGTCGTGGTCATCTCTGTTGAAAGTACGTATACAAATGAAAAACTTACGGTGAAACTCATTGTTGCCGTGTCATGGCTTGTACATGCAACTTCTGGGCTCACTTGGTAAGAGATTAACGTTGTGTCTTGATACAGGTTTGCTGCAATAATCATAACAAGTATCATAGTAACAACCATTACAACACGCCAGATAATAATGTACATATTCTATACGTAATACCTTTATAAATAATAACCATTTGGACACTCAGATCGCAGAAAGAGCAACGTTATCTCTATTTTTTCTATTTACCCGTAAACGAATTACGTCCCTTGGACATAAAATGTCAACGAGTATCATTTTGCGTGCCATAGAGTGCCAGTGGCATTTCTGACGTGGTCATCTCTGTTGAAAGTACGTATACAAATGAAAAACTTACGGTGAAACTCATTGTTGCCGTGTCATGGCTTGTACATGCAACTTCTGGGCTCACTTGGTAAGAGATTAACGTTGTGTCTTGATACAGGTTTGCTGCAATAATCATAACAAGTATCATAGTAACAACCATTACAACACGCCAGATAATAATGTACATATTCTATACGTAATACCTTTATAAATAATAACCATTTGGACACTCAGATCGCAGAAAGAGCAACGTTATCTCTATTTTTTCTATTTACCCGTAAACGAATTACGTCCCTTGGACATACAATGTCAACGAGTATCATTTTGCGTGCCATAGAGTGCCAGTGGCATTTCTGACGTGGTCATCTCTGTTGAAAGTACGTATACAAATGAAAAACTTACGGTGAAACTCATTGTTGCCGTGTCATGGCTTGTACATGCAACTTCTGGGCTCACTTGGTAAGAGATTAACGTTGTGTCTTGATACAGGTTTGCTGCAATAATCATAACAAGTATCATAGTAACAACCATTACAACACGACAGATAATAATGTACATATTCTATACGTAATACCTTTATAAATAATAACCATTTGGACACTCAGATCGCAGAAAGAGCAACGTTATCTCTATTTTTTCTATTTACCCGTAAACGAATTACGTCCCTTGGACATAAAATGTCAACGAGTATCATTTTGCGTGCCATAGAGTGCCAGTGGCATTTCTGACGTGGTCATCTCTGTTGAAAGTACGTAAACAAATGAAAAACTTACGGTGAAACTCATTGTTGCCGTGTCATGGCTTGTACATGCAACTTCTGGGCTCACTTGGTAAGAGATTAACGTTGTGTCTTGATACAGGTTTGCTGCAATAATCATAACAAGTATCATAGTAACAACCATTACAACACGCCAGATAATAATGTACATATTCTATACGTAATACCTTTATAAATAATAACCATTTGGACACTCAGATCGCAGAAAGAGCAACGTTATCTCTATTTTTTCTATTTACCCGTAAACGAATTACGTCCCTTGGACATAAAATGTCAACGAGTATCATTTTGCGTGCCATAGAGTGCCAGTGGCATTTCTGACGTGGTCATCTCTGTTAAAAGTACGTATACAAATGAAAAACTTACGGTGAAACTCATTGTTGCCGTGTCATGGCTTGTACATGCAACTTCTGGGCTCACTTGGTAAGAGATTAACGTTGTGTCTTGATACAGGTTTGCTGCAATAATCATAACAAGTATCATAGTAACAACCATTACAACACGCCAGATAATAATGTACATATTCTTTACGTAATACCTTTATAAATAATAACCATTTGGACACTCAGATCGCAGAAAGAGCAACGTTATCTCTATTTTTTCTATTTACCCGTAAACGAATTACGTCCCTTGGACATAAAATGTCAACGAGTATCATTTTGCGTGCCATAGAGTGCCAGTGGCATTTCTGACTTGGTCATCTCTGTTGAAAGTACGTATACAAATGAAAAACTTACGGTGAAACTCATTGTTGCCGTGTCATGGCTTGTACATGCAACTTCTGGGCTCACTTGGTAAGAGATTAACGTTGTGTCTTGATACAGGTTTGCTGCAATAATCATAACAAGTATCATAGTAACAACCATTACAACACGCCAGATAATAATGTACATATTGTATACGTAATACCTTTATAAATAATAACCATTTGGACACTCAGATCGCAGAAAGAGCAACGTTATCTCTATTTTTTCTATTTACCCGTAAACGAATTACGTCCCTTGGACATAAAATGTCAACGAGTATCATTTTGCGTGCCATAGAGTGCCAGTGGCATTTCTGACGTGGTCATCTCTGTTGAAAGTACGTATACAAATGAAAAACTTACGGTGAAACTCATTGTTGCCGTGTCATGACTTGTACATGCAACTTCTGGGCTCACTTGGTAAGAGATTAACGTTGTGTCTTGATACAGGTTTGCTGCAATAATCATAACAAGTATCATAGTAACAACCATTACAACACGCCAGATAATAATGTACATATTCTATACGTAATACCTTTATAAATAATAACCATTTGGACACTCAGATCGCAGAAAGAGCAACGTTATCTCTATTTTTTCTATTTACCCGTAAACGAATTACGTCCCTTGGACATAAAATGTCAACGAGTATCATTTTGCGTGCCATAGAGTGCCAGTGGCATTTCTGACGTGGTCATCTCTGTTGAAAGTACGTATACAAATGAAAAACTTACGGTGAAACTCATTGTTGCCGTGTCATGGCTTGTACATGCAACTTCTGGGCTCACTTGGTAAGAGATTAACGTTGTGTCTTGATATAGGTTTGCTGCAATAATCATAACAAGTATCATAGTAACAACCATTACAACACGCCAGATAATAATGTACATATTCTTTACGTAATACCTTTATAAATAATAACCATTTGGACACTCAGATCGCAGAAACAGCAACGTTATCTCTATTTTTTCTATTTACCCGTAAACGAATTACGTCCCTTGGACATAAAATGTTAACGAGTATCATTTTGCGTGCCATAGAGTGCCAGTGGCATTTCTGACGTGGTCATCTCTGTTGAAAGTACGTATACAAATGAAAAATTTACGGTGAAACTCATTGTTGCCGTGTCATGGCTTGTACATGCAACTTCTGGGCTCACTTGGTAAGAGATTAACGTTGTGTCTTGATACAGGTTTGCTGCAATAATCATAACAAGTATCATAGTAACAAGCATTACAACACGCCAGATAATAATGTACATATTCTATACGTAATACCTTTATAAATAATAACCATTTGGACACTCAGATCGCAGAAAGAGCAACGTTATCTCTATTTTTTCTATTTACCCGTAAACGAATTACGTCCCTTGGACATAAAATGTCAATGAGTATCATTTTGCGTGCCATAGAGTGCCAGTGGCATTTCTGACTTGGTCATCTCTGTTGAAAGTACGTATACAAATGAAAAACTTACGGTGAAACTCATTGTTGCCGTGTCATGACTTGTACATGCAACTTCTGGGCTCACTTGGTAACAGATTAACGTTGTGTCTTGATACAGGTTTGCTGCAATAATCATAACAAGTATCATAGTAACAACCATTACAACACGCCAGATAATAATGTACATATTCTATACGTAATACCTTTATAAATAATAACCATTTGGACACTCAGATCGCAGAAAGAGCAACGTTATCTCTATTTTTTCTATTTACCCGTAAACGAATTACGTCCCTTGGACATAAAATGTCAACGAGTATCATTTTGCGTGCCATAGAGTGCCAGTGGCATTTCTGACGTGGTCATCTCTGTTGAAAGTACGTATACACATGAAAAACTTACGGTGAAACTCATTGTTGCCGTGTCATGGCTTGTACATGCAACTTCTGGGCTCACTTGGTAAGAGATTAACGTTGTGTCTTGATATAGGTTTGCTGCAATAATCATAACAAGTATCATAGTAACAACCATTACAACACGCCAGATAATAATGTACATATTCTTTACGTAATACCTTTATAAATAATAACCATTTGGACACTCAGATCGCAGAAACAGCAACGTTATCTCTATTTTTTCTATTTACCCGTAAACGAATTACGTCCCTTGGACATAAAATGTTAACGAGTATCATTTTGCGTGCCATAGAGTGCCAGTGGCATTTCTGACGTGGTCATCTCTGTTGAAAGTACGTATACAAATGAAAAATTTACGGTGAAACTCATTGTTGCCGTGTCATGGCTTGTACATGCAACTTCTGGGCTCACTTGGTAAGAGATTAACGTTGTGTCTTGATACAGGTTTGCTGCAATAATCATAACAAGTATCATAGTAACAAGCATTACAACACGCCAGATACTAATGTACATATTCTATACGTAATACCTTTATAAATAATAACCATTTGGACACTCAGATCGCAGAAAGAGCAACGTTATCTCTATTTTTTCTATTTACCCGTAAACGAATTACGTCCCTTGGACATAAAATGTCAATGAGTATCATTTTGCGTGCCATAGAGTGCCAGTGGCATTTCTGACTTGGTCATCTCTGTTGAAAGTACGTATACAAATGAAAAACTTACGGTGAAACTCATTGTTGCCGTGTCATGACTTGTACATGCAACTTCTGGGCTCACTTGGTAACAGATTAACGTTGTGTCTTGATACAGGTTTGCTGCAATAATCATAACAAGTATCATAGTAACAACCATTACAACACGCCAGATAATAATGTACATATTCTATACGTAATACCTTTATAAATAATAACCATTTGGACACTCAGATCGCAGAAAGAGCAACGTTATCTCTATTTTTTCTATTTACCCTTAAACGAATTACGTCCCTTGGACATAAAATGTCAACGAGTATCATTTTGCGTGCCATAGAGTGCCAGTGGCATTTCTGACGTGGTCATCTCTGTTGAAAGTACGTATACAAATGAAAAACTTACGGTGAAACTCATTGTTGCCGTGTCATGGCTTGCACATGCAACTTCTGGGCTCACTTGGTAAGAGATTAACGTTGTGTCTTGATACAGGTTTGCTGCAATAATCATAACAAGTATCATAGTTACAACCATTACAACACGCCAGATAATAATGTACATATTCGTTACGTAATACCTTTATAAATAATAACCATTTGGACACTCAGATCGCAGAAAGAGCAACGTTATCTCTATTTTTTCTATTTACCCGTAAACGAATTACGTCCCTTGGACATAAAATGTCAACGAGTATCATTTTGCGTGCCATAGAGTGCCAGTGGCATTTCTGACGTGGTCATCTCTGTTGAAGGTACGTATACAAATGAAAAACTTACGGTGAAACTCATTGTTGCCGTGTCATGGCTTGTACATGCAACTTCTGGGCTCACTTGGTAAGAGATTAACGTTGTGTCTTGATACAGGTTTGCTGCAATAATCATAACAAGTATCATAGTAACAACCATTACAACACGCCAGATAATAATGTACATATTCTATACGTAATACCTTTATAAATAATAACCATTTGGACACTCAGATCGCAGAAAGAGCAACGTTATCTCTATTTTTTCTATTTACCCGTAAACGAATTACGTCCCTTGGACATAAAATGTCAACGAGTATCATTTTGCGTGCCATAGAGTGCCAGTGGCATTTCTGACGTGGTCATCTCTGTTGAAAGTACGTATACAAATGAAAAACTTACGGTGAAACTCATTGTTGCCGTGTCATGGCTTGTACATGCAACTTCTGGGCTCACTTGGTAAGAGATTAACGTTGTGTCTTGATACAGGTTTGCTGCAATAATCATAACAAGTATCATAGTAACAACCATTACAACACGCCAGATAATAATGTACATATTCTATACGTAATACCTTTATAAATAATAACCATTTGGACACTCAGATCGCAGAAAGAGCAACGTTATCTCTATTTTTTTCTATTTACCCGTAAACGAATTACGTCCCTTGGACATAAAATGTCAACGAGTATCATTTTGCGTGCCATAGACTGCCAGTGGCATTTCTGACGTGGTCATCTCTGTTGAAAGTACGTATACAAATGAAAAACTTACGGTGAAACTCATTGTTGCCGTGTCATGGCTTGTACATGCAACTTCTGGCTCACTTGGTAAGAGATTAACGTTGTGTCTTGATACAGGTTTGCTGCAATAATCATAACAAGTATCATAGTAACAACCATTACAACACTCCAGATAATATTGTACACATTATATACGTAATACCTTTATAAATAATAACCATTTGGACACTCAGATCGCAGAAAGAGCAACGTTATCTCTATTTTTTCTATTTACCCGTAAACGAATTACGTCCCTTGGACATAAAATGTCAACGAGTATCATTTTGCGTGCCATAGAGTGCCAGTGGCATTTCTGACGTGGTCATCTCTGTTGAAAGTACGTATACAAATGAAAAACTTACGGTGAAACTCATTGTTGCCGTGTCATGGCTTGTACATGCAACTTCTGGGCTCACTTGGTAAGAGATTAACGTTGTGTCTTGATACAGGTTTGCTGCAATAATCATAACAAGTATCATAGTAACAACCATTACAACACGCCAGATAATAATGTACATATTCTATACGTAATACCTTTATAAATAATAACCATTTGGACACTCAGTTCGCAGAAAGAGCAACGTTATCTCTATTTTTTCTATTTACCCGTAAACGAATTACGTCCCTTGGACATAAAATGTCAACGAGTATCATTTTTGCGTGCCATAGAGTGCCAGTGGCATTTCTGACGTGGTCATCTCTGTTGAAAGTACGTATACAAATGAAAAACTTACGGTGAAACTCATTGTTGCCGTGTCATGGCTTGTACATGCAACTTCTGGGCTCACTTTGTAAGAGATTAACGTTGTGTCTTGATACAGGTTTGCTGCAATAATCATAACAAGTATCATAGTAACAACACTTACAACACGCCATATAATAATGTACATATTCTTTACGTAATACCTTTATAAATAATAACCATTTGGACACTCAGATCGCAGAAAGAGCAACGTTATCTCTATTTTTTCTATTTACCCGTAAACGAATTACGTCCCTTGGACATAAAATGTCAACGAGTATCATTTTGCGTGCCATAGAGTGCCAGTGACATTTCTGACGTGGTCATCTCTGTTGAAAGTACGTATACAAATGAAAAACTTACGGTGAAACTCATTGTTGCCGTGTCATGGCTTGTACATGCAACTTCTGGGCTCACTTGGTAAGAGATTAACGTTGTGTCTTGATACAGGTTTGCTGCAATAATCATAACAAGTATCATAGTAACAACCATTACAACACGCCAGATAATAATATACATATTCTTTACGTAATACCTTTATAAATAATAACCATTTGGACACTCAGATCGCAGAAAGAGCAACGTTATCTCTATTTTTTCTATTTACCCGTAAACGAATTACGTCCCTTGGACATAAAATGTCAACGAGTATCATGTTGCGTGCCATAGAGTGCCAGTGGCATTTCTGACGTGGTCATCTCTGTTGAAAGTACGTATACAAATGAAAAACTTACGGTGAAACTCATTGTTGCCGTGTCATGGCTTGTACATGCAACTTCTGGGCTCACTTGGTAAGAGATTAACGTTGTGTCTTGATACAGGTTTGCTGCAATAATCATAACAAGTATCATAGTAACAACCATTACAACACGCCAGATAATAATGTACATATTCTATACGTAATACCTTTATAAATAATAACCATTTGGACACTCAGATCGCAGAAAGAGCAACGTTATCTCTATTTTTTCTATTTACCCGTAAACGAATTACGTCCCTTGGACATAAAATGTCAACGAGTATCATTTTGCGTGCCATAGAGTGCCAGTGGCATTTCTGACTTGGTCATCTCTGTTGAAAGTACGTATACAAATGAAAAACTTACGGTGAAACTCATTGTTGCCGTGTCATGACTTGTACATGCAACTTCTGGGCTCACTTGGTAACAGATTAACGTTGTGTCTTGATACAGGTTTGCTGCAATAATCATAACAAGTATCATAGTAACAACCATTACAACACGCCAGATAATAATGTACATATTCTATACGTAATACCTTTATAAATAATAACCATTTGGACACTCAGATCGCAGAAAGAGCAACGTTATCTCTATTTTTTCTATTTACCCTTAAACGAATTACGTCCCTTGGACATAAAATGTCAACGAGTATCATTTTGCGTGCCATAGAGTGCCAGTGGCATTTCTGACGTGGTCATCTCTGTTGAAAGTACGTATACAAATGAAAAACTTACGGTGAAACTCATTGTTGCCGTGTCATGGCTTGCACATGCAACTTCTGGGCTCACTTGGTAAGAGATTAACGTTGTGTCTTGATACAGGTTTGCTGCAATAATCATAACAAGTATCATAGTTACAACCATTACAACACGCCAGATAATAATGTACATATTCGTTACGTAATACCTTTATAAATAATAACCATTTGGACACTCAGATCGCAGAAAGAGCAACGTTATCTCTATTTTTTCTATTTACCCGTAAACAAATTACGTCCCTTGGACATAAAATGTCAACGAGTATCATTTTGCGTGCCATAGAGTGCCAGTGGCATTTCTGACGTGGTCATCTCTGTTGAAAGTACGTATACAAATGAAAAACTTACGGTGAAACTCATTGTTGCCGTGTCATGGCTTGTACATGCAACTTCTGGGCTCACTTGGTAAGAGATTAACGTTGTGTCTTGATACAGGTTTGCTGCAATAATCATAACAAGTATCATAGTAACAACCATTACAACACGCCAGATAATAATGTACATATTCTATACGTAATACCTTTATAAATAATAACCATTTGGACACTCAGATCGCAGAAAGAGCAACGTTATCTCTATTTTTTCTATTTACCCGTAAACGAATTACGTCCCTTGGACATAAAATGTCAACGAGTATCATTTTGCGTGCCATAGAGTGCCAGTGGCATTTCTGACGTGGTCATCTCTGTTGAAAGTACGTATACAAATGAAAAACTTACGGTGAAACTCATTGTTGCAGTGTCATGGCTTGTACATGCAACTTCTGGCTCACTTGGTAAGAGATTAACGTTGTGTCTTGATACAGGTTTGCTGCAATAATCATAACAAGTATCATAGTAACAACCATTACAACACGCCAGATAATATTGTACACATTATATACGTAATACCTTTATAAATAATAACCATTTGGACACTCAGATTGCAGAAAGAGCAACGTTATCTCTATTTTTTCTATTTACCCGTAAACGAATTACGTCCCTTGGACATAAAATGTCAACGAGTATCATTTTGCGTGCCATAGAGTGCCAGTGGCATTTCTGACGTGGTCATCTCTGTTGAAAGTACGTATACAAATGAAAAACTTACGGTGAAACTCATTGTTGCCGTGTCATGGCTTGTACATGCAACTTCTGGGCTCACTTGGTAAGAGATTAACGTTGTGTCTTGATACAGGTTTGCTGCAATAATCATAACAAGTATCATAGTAACAACCATTACAACACGCCAGATAATAATGTACATATTCTATACGTAATACCTTTATAAATAATAACCATTTGGACACTCAGTTCGCAGAAAGAGCAACGTTATCTCTATTTTTTCTATTTACCCGTAAACGAATTACGTCCCTTGGACATAAAATGTCAACGAGTATCATTTTTGCGTGCCATAGAGTGCCAGTGGCATTTCTGACGTGGTCATCTCTGTTGAAAGTACGTATACAAATGAAAAACTTACGGTGAAACTCATTGTTGCCGTGTCATGGATTGTACATGCAACTTCTGGGCTCACTTGGTAAGAGATTAACGTTGTGTCTTGATACAGGTTTGCTGCAATAATCATAACAAGTATCATAGTAACAACACTTACAACACGCCATATAATAATGTACATATTCTTTACGTAATACCTTTATAAATAATAACCATTTGGACACTCAGATCGCAGAAAGAGCAACGTTATCTCTATTTTTTCTATTTACCCGTAAACGAATTACGTCCCTTGGACATAAAATGTCAACGAGTATCATTTTGCGTGCCATAGAGTGCCAGTGGCATTTCTGACGTGGTCATCTCTGTTGAAAGTACGTATACAAATGAAAAACTTACGGTGAAACTCATTGTTGCCGTGTCATGGCTTGTACATGCAACTTCTGGGCTCACTTGGTAAGAGATTAACGTTGTGTCTTGATACAGGTTTGCTGCAATAATCATAACAAGTATCATAGTAACAACCATTACAACACGCCAGATAATAATGTACATATTCTTTACGTAATACCTTTATAAATAATAACCATTTGGACACTCAGATCGCAGAAAGAGCAACGTTATCTCTATTTTTTCTATTTACCCGTAAACGAATTACGTCCCTTGGACATAAAATGTCAACGAGTATCATGTTGCGTGCCATAGAGTGCCAGTGGCATTTCTGACGTGGTCATCTCTGTTGAAAGTACGTATACAAATGAAAAACTTACGGTGAAACTCATTGTTGCCGTGTCATGGCTTGTACATGCAACTTCTGGGCTCACTTGGTAAGAGATTAACGTTGTGTCTTGATACAGGTTTGCTGCAATAATCATAACAAGTATCATAGTAACAACCATTACAACACGCCAGATAATAATGTACATATTCTATACGTAATACCTTTATAAATAATAACCATTTGGACACTCAGATCGCAGAAAGAGCAACGTTATCTCTATTTTTTCTATTTACCCGTACACGTATTACGTCCCGTGGCAATGAAATGTCAACAAGTATCATTCTGCGTGCCATAGAGTGCCCGTTTCATTTCTGACTTGTGCATATCTGTTGAAAGTACGTATACATATGAAATACTTACGGTGGAACGCATTGTTGGCTTGTCATGCTTGTACATGCAACTTCTGGGCTCACTTGAGAAGCGATTAACGTTGTGTCTTGATACAGGTTTGCTGCAATAATTATAACAATAGTCATATTAACAATCATAACAACAAGCCAGATAATATTGTACATATTCTATACGTATTACTATTATGAATAATAATCATATGTACTATCAGATCGCGTAAAAATCTAAGTTATCTCTGTTTACTCCTATTTTCCCGTACACGTATTACGTCCCTTGGCAATGAAATGTCAACAAGTATCATTCTGCGTGCCATAGAGTGCCCGTTTCATTTCTGACTTGTGCATATCTGTTGAAAGTACGTATACATATGAAAAACTTACGGTGGAACGCATTGTTGGCTTGTCATGGCTTGTACATGCAACTTCTGGGTTCACTTGAGAAGCGATTAACGTTGTGTCTTGATACAGGTTTGCTGCAATAATTATAACAATAGTCATATTAACAATCATAACAACAAGCCAGATAATATTGTACATATTCTATACGTATTACTATTATGAATAATAATCATATGTACTATCAGATCGCGTAAAAATCTAAGTTATCTCTGTTTACTCCTATTTTCCCGTACACGTATTACGTCCCTTGGCAATGAAATGTCAACAAGTATCATTCTGCGTGCCATAGAGTGCCCGTTTCATTCTGACTTGTGCATATCTGTTGAAAGTACGTATACATATGAAAAACTGACGGTGGAACGCATTGTTGGCTTGTCATGGCTTGTACATGCAACTTCTGGGCTCACTAGAGAAGCGATTAACGTTGTGTCTTGATACAGGTTTGCTGCAATAATTATAACAATAGTCATATTAACAATCATAACAACAAGCCAGATAATATTGTACATATTCTATACGTATTACTATTATGAATAATAATCATACGTACTATCAGATCGCGTAAAAATCTAAGTTATCTCTGTTTACTCCTATTTTCCCGTACACGTATTACGTCCCGTGGCAATGAAATGTCAACAAGTATCATTCTGCGTGCCATAGAGTGCCCGTTTCATTTCTGACTTGTGCATATCTGTTGAAAGTACGTATACATATGAAAAACTTACGGTGGAACGCATTGTTGGCTTGTCATGGCTTGTACATGCAACTTCTGGGCTCACTTGAGAAGCGATTAACGTTGTGTCTTGATACAGGTTTGCTGCAATAATTATAACTATAGTCATATTAACAATCATAACAACAAGCCAGATAATATTGTACATATTCTATACGTATTACTATTATGAATAATAATCATATGTACTATCAGATCGCGTACAAATCTAAGTTATCTCTGTTTACTCCTATTTTCCCGTACACGTATTACGTCCCGTGGCAATGAAATGTCAACAAGTATCATTCTGCGTGCCATAGAGTGCCCGTTTCATTTCTGACTTGTGCATATCTGTTGAAAGTACGTATACATATGAAAAACTTACGGTGGAACGCATTGTTGGCTTGTCATGGCTTGTACATGCAACTTCTGGGCTCACTTGAGAAGCGATTAACGTTGTGTCTTGATACAGGTTTGCTGCAATAATTATAACAATAGTCATATTAACAATCATAACAACAAGCCAGATAATATTGTACATATTCTATACGTATTACTATTATGAATAATAATCATATGTACTATCAGATCGCGTAAAAATCTAAGTTATCTCTGTTTACTCCTATTTTCCCGTACACGTATTACGTCCCTTGGCAATGAAATGTCAACAAGTATCATTCTGCGTGCCATAGAGTGCCCGTTTCATTTCTGACTTGTGCATATCTGTTGAAAGTACGTATACATATGAAAAACTTACGGTGGAACGCATTGTTGGCTTGTCATGGCTTGTACATGCAACTTCTGGGCTCACTTGAGAAGCGATTAACGTTGTG
>JAWPHD010018352.1:0-40302 GCA_037043455.1 Cyrtodaria siliqua | reverse complement strand
GGAAGAGAACTATATTCAACCCGTTAGATCTCCAGTATTTAATTAGAGGACTGAGACATTTAGAAAACGTACGATGAAAGTCCAAACGGTAGCACAGAAAATACAAAGTATCTATATTTTTCCGTTTAAAACCCAGGAAAACCCTAAATAAACATGGTGAATAGGCTTAGAAACATGTCGAACTTGTACATATAACCACCGGGCATTATGTATTCTTTGGCGACCTTTTAATCTTCAAATTTAAATCGTTCCTTTTTATATGCCCTTTTGAAAACCTTGGACGTATTATGGTATGGGGTTTGTCTGTCTGTCCGTCTGTCCATCCATCCATCCGTCTGTCTGTCCATCCGTAAACAATTGTGTATTCTGGATGTTAACTCTGAAACTATTACAACAACACTCATGAAACTTCATAGGTACATTGCCCTAGGTGAGAGGAGAGTCCTTATTGTTTTTAGGGTCAGTAGGTCAAAGTTCAAGGTCACAGTGACTGTATATGAAAATATGCATTCTGCACAATAACTTCAAAACCATGACACCTATAGTCATAAAACTTTATGGGTACATTGTCCTAGGTAAGAGGGCGAATCCTGTTGATTTTGGGGCCAGTAGGTAAAAGGTCAAGGTCACAGTGACCTTACTATGGAAATATGCATTTCTCACAGTAACTCCAAAACCGTCACACCCACGCTCATAAAACTTTCATAGGAATTCATAAAACTTTCATAGGAATATTACCATAGGTGAGAGGCGAAATTATTGTTTTTGGTGCCACTAGATCAGAGGTCAAGGTCACAGTGAGCTTATATGGAAATATGCATTCCGCTCAATAACTTCAAAACCGTAACACATACACTCATAATAGGCAGCGCTCTTGTTATCATAAGTATTGAGGACACTAAGATCCAGAATGAGGCCTTTTTTTGCCAGCGGAACTAATGGCTACAGACAAAGGGTTTACATTTTGGGGAATAAAGGGAACTTGGTAAATACACTTTTCTGCAAAAGTTCACTAACTGCCGTCACTAAATCGCTATATAGCAGAGCCGACTTGTTATTTTTCATAAACAGGGGTGTCGTAGTTAAAAAAGGAATAACATACCCATTTTTAATAACAAATAACAAAACATAATCACAAAATAGCCTTATCAGCCTTAAGAGTGTCTTTCCAAACATCAAAATTTATTTTAGTCTACCTTTAACAGAGAGATCAGAAACGGTGATGTCAGAGTTTTCTGTACGCCCGCAAAATTTTAATTGGGTAACTTGATATTGGCAAAACTAGTGTCTAAACTTCTGAATCTGAGACTGTAGATTCTGTATTAATGTCTGAAGATTTGATTCCGGTATCAATTGTCAAACTGGAGGTTCCCATGAATCTGGATATAGATTAGCGTCTGACGAACCATGTCCTTTGGCAAAATGTAACAAAAGACTTCTCTGTGTTGAAACGTCCTCCCGCCATGGTATATCCTCGTCCCCTGTTATGAAAGCTACAAAAAGGCTGAGAAGCAGAATTAGAATAATCGGAACTTACGGATAGATCACTTTTTAGACGCCCGTCTTAAGACGGGACGTATAATGGCATGGCGATGTCCAACTCAAATATTATCCAATCCTTATGAAACTTGGATATAATGTTTATGGACATAATATCTCGGTCAAGTTTGAAAACCAGTCCAGTCGGTAACAACGGAGTTATGGCCCTTTTAATAATTGTTGAAAATTGACAATTTTAACCATGTCCTCTTAATAACTTGAGTATTTGTAGTTCAATCTTTATGAAACTTTGGAATAATATTTATGGGCATAATATCTCGGGTCAGATTTGAAAACCAGCCAGATTGTCCCGGTAACAACGGAGTTATGGCTCTTTAATTATTAAATATCACCCCAGTAACAACGCAGTTATGGCCCTTTTAATAATTATTGAAAATTGACAATTTTGATGACGTCCGCTCAATAACTTGAATATTTTGTTTTTGGTTCGCCACCTAGTGTATTTCTTACTTCCCTAATATATGGTAGTAGGTGGTGAAGGGAACAGCTATAACGGGAGAATGGAGGCTGTATATTTTTTATCATAATCAGAAAAACCCAATGCTGGGTCAGGGAAATATTTGGGATTGGGATTGAATATCGGGAATTTTATTTTCATATTCTTCTGGCCACCCTGAATAATATAAAATACAATTGTGTAAACCTACCATTCAGGTATACACATCTAAACTAATGAGTCTAGGTTGTGTTTTACCTCTACTGGTCAAAGGCGTCCATCTTCCGTCTAAATATCAACGAAAGCTCGGATGAATTTGAAAACTACCAATATCCGATAATAAACATCTTGGCCCTTGTTAATGACATGCTATATTTTGCCTCGTCAGCAATCTAGCACCTTCATTTTGCATTCAATCTTTACCAAACTTAACCAGTCTTAAAATCTATGAAAGCTCCGACAACTTCGAAAAACATCATTAACGCTTGATAAACCCCAGAGTTATGGCCCTCTGATTTAAGTGAAAAATGCTATATTTTACATTGTCTACGTTCTATTGCCTTCATTTTGCATCCGGTCTTCACAAAACTTTTACGGAATGTTAATATCGATGAACGCTCAGACGAGTTTGATAATAAATTGGATAATAAACATATTATGGCCGTTGATTTAATAACATATGCAATATTTTGCCTTGTCAACACTAAAACCTTTATTTTGTATATGATCTTAACCAAAATTACGCAGTAGTGATATATACATAGGATCTTGGACAAGTTCTTGAACCAGCTAGATTTGATTGCTAATGGCTAATAGCTGTGTTGTCTGTCCTTGAATTGGCAAAAGTCTTGTTTGCACTCTGGCCCCTCCATTTTATATCAGGTTTTCATTGAACTTACACAGTAGTTATAATATATATATATAAGATCTCTGACAAATTCTTTAAATTCAATGGTGTCAATAGGAGTTATCTGCCCTTAAATCTGCAATTTGGACCCACCCCAGGGATCACATGTTTTAAGTTTTTAACTACTTGTATAGGGAAAAACCTAAAAGATATTTGCTTTTCTAAAACAACAGTTACACACTGAGCATGAACAGCAGATAACCATCCAACCAGTATTGCCTTTGGGGTCCATCCCCATCCTTGCGAACATTGTGTTGCTGGGCACTCTTAACAATTCCATCCTGTGTGTTTCAGTAATGCATTGTGATCAAGATATAGATGGTTTAACATAGTTTGCTATTGTGGAAATGTATGTATTTATTCCAGAACCTCTCCAAATTTGGCGGAACCATTGAGATTGGAACTGTTGATATCAGTTTGACTTGCTTTATAGCCATCTCATCGTTTATACTTCTATAGATGGATCCCTATAAAAACATAAAGAGTGGGGCCACTCTGAAGCGGATCAAATTGTGTGTCAGAAGTACCATAATCAATTGTTGCGACAATTTGGAATGAGATGGGCTGGAATAAGGACGGAATTTCAATAATGGCAAGTTAATATCCTTAGTCAGACAGGGTTTTTTGTTCTTCATAAACAGGGGCCGGTATTCGGTCCCTTCCCCTAGAAATTCTTTTTTTTTTGCTCAACATTATTTCTTCCTCTAACTTTCTCAACATTATTATGTTTGAGATACATTTATACAAGACAATTTATCTAAAATGTACCTCTTTTGCATATTCGCACACCCAAATCAATCTTCAATTTCTGCATAATACACTGTTACCCTTATATCTCAAAATCGCATTATTTTTTCCCCTTTAACTCGAAAATCATGCTTTTTTCCCTATTGAAGGGCCTGGGTCGCTTCCTCTATTTCCGAAAAAAGTCATGTCAGAATTGAATGACCAACTTTGCAATGAGAGTCTTTCATAAAGGTTTGAATCTCAAATAGCTAACTCATGCTGTTACTTGATTGCATTAAATTTGCATTCATTATGACATGTTAAACGGACAATCATGATTTAAGCTTATGGGACCGCTTTGCGTCCGTTGTCCGTCTGTCTGTCTGTTAGCAATTTTATAAAATCAACATTTCCTCTGAAGCCACTTGAAGGATTTTGATAAAGCTTCATCACAATGTTACTTGGGTGGCTTCTCAGATTTGTGTTTTTCATGGCCGTCGGTCATCCAAGGAATTTGAAGGATTTTGATGAAACTTAAATCACAATGATCTTTGGGATAGTCCCTCTCAGATTTGTGTTTTTTGCGACTATTAGTCATCCAAGATGGTCGCCATGGCTAAAACTAGGTCAAATTTAAGGAATTTTCAAACGAAATCTCCAAAACCACTTATTCCATTCTTGTAAAATAGCATATACATGTTCCTTGGGTTGGCCTCTTATCAAATTGGTGTTTTTCTTTACCGTCGATTAATCAAAATGGCCACCACGGCGATCCAAAGTTTACATAGAGTTATGTAGGAAAAGGCTAAAAATAACATCTTTTCTGAAACCGCTTGAATGACTGAAAATTAATTACAATGATCTTTAGGATAGTCCTACTCAGAATTGTGTGTTTTGCATCTGCCAGTCATCCAAGATGGCCGCCATGGCTAAAATTAGGTCAAATTTAAGGAAATTTCAAACAACATCTCCTCTGCAACCACTTATTCCATTCTTGTGAAATATCATATACATGTTCCTTGGGTTGGCCTCTCACCACGGCAATCCAAAGTTTACATAGAGTTATGTAGTAAAACGTTAAAAATGACATCTTCTCTGAAACCGCTTGAAGGATTTTGATGAAACTTAATCACAATGATCTTTGGGTTTAAGTCAATATTATCTCAGATTTGTGTTTTAAAGGCCTCCAGTCATCCATGATGGACACCATGGCTAAACTTAGGTCAAATTTAAGGACATTTATCGAACAACATATTACCACTTATTCCATTCTAGTTAAATATCATATACATGTTCCTGTTGTTGGCCTCTATCAAGTGTGTGTTTTTCGTTGTCATCAAATATTCAAAATGGCCACCACGATAACCCAACATGTTTCTTGGGTTGGCCTCTATCATGTTTATGTTTTTGAATCGCATCATACGAGTAGAGCGTCTACAGGCCCACTTGGGCCTCTTGTTGTAAAACTCATGGTGTCCAGTTTTTCTACATAAATTGCATTTGTTCAATCATTAATATTTATTATAAGAATAGTATAAAGCAAATAGTTTTTGCATATTGACAATATTCACCAATAATATATGCAAACATATGGCAGAATAACTAATTAAGACGAGATGAAAACTTTAAAATTGTATTTAAATATATGCCAACAGGTATAAAGTGAACATGATACTGGATTAATAAATCGGGAGACTAATCTTAATGCTAAATAAAAACTTCAAGTTTGCAGTATGTCCCTTTAATGGTATAATCGCGAAACATTTAAAAAGAAGAAAAGTAGTATTGAATGTGCAAATTTAAAGGGAATACAATATAGGTTAGCATATATCAATTTTAATAAGTTTAGCCACTTGCTAAAAGAAGCACGTGCGAAGGTTTTCTACTTGCTATTTTAACTTATTAAGGTACGTGCATTAATAATTTAAAACCTTGATTCATTTTAGAAGGATTGCTATACATGTAATTAATGAAATATTTACAATCAGCTACATGCAGGACCTAGTGGGTTTCTTGTATTACTTGAAAAACTTAAGCAAGTGCTATTTTTTAGCTGTACTGGCCGAAGGCCAGCAGAGCTTATGGGATGCCGAGTTGTCCGTCGTCCGTCGTCCGTTGTTAACTTTTGTCTCGTTAAGACGATAGGGCCTTCATTTTTCATCCAATCTTTACCAAACTTAAACAGGATGTTAATATCAATGAAAGCTCGGATGAATTCGAAAACCAGCCAGATCGGACCAGTAACACTAGAGTTATGGCCCTTGATTTAGTTAAAAATGCTATATTGCTATATTTTGCCTCGTTAAGACGATAGGGCCTTTAATTTTTCAACCTATCTTTACCAAACTTTACCACATTGTTAATATCAATGAAAGCTCGGACAAGTTCGAAAACCAGCCAGATCGGACCAGTAACACCAGAGTTATAGTCCTTGATTTAGTTGAAAATGCTATATTGCTATATTTTGCCTAGTTAAGATGATAGGGCCTTCGTTTTTCATCATATCTTTACCAAACTTTACTACATTGTTAATATCAATGAAAGCTTGGAGAAGTTCGAAAACCAGCCATATCGGACTAGTAATAGCGGAGTTATGGCCCTTGATTAGGTTAAAAATGCTATATTTTGCCTTGTTAAGACGCTAGGGGCTTCATTGTTCATCCGATCTTTACCAATCTTTATCAGATTGTTAATATCAATGAAAGCTCAGACAAGTTCGAAAACCAGCCATATCTGAATAGTAAGAGTAGAGTTATGGTCCTTGATTTAGTAAAAAATGCTATATTTTGCCTCGTTAAGACGATAGGGGCTTCATTGTTCATCCGATCTTTATCAAACTTTATCATATTGTTAATGTCATTGAAGCTCGAACAAGTTCGAAAACCAACCATATCGGACCAGTAACAGCGGAGTTGTGGCCCTTGATTTAATTAAAAATGCTATACTTTGCCTCGTTAAGACGATAGGGGCTTCATTGTTCATCTGATCTTTACCCAACTTTATCAGATTGTTAATATCAATGAAAGCTCGAGCAAGTTCGAAAACTAGCCATATCGGACCAGTAACAGCTGAGTTATGGCCCTTGATTTAGTTAAAAATGCTATAGTTTGCCTCATTAAGACGATAGGGGCTTCATTGTTCATCCGATCTTTACCAGACTTTATCAGATTGTTAATATCAATGAAAGCTCGGACAAGTTCGAAAACCAAGCATATCGGACCAGTTATAGCTTGGTTATGGCCCTTGATTTAGTTCTAAACACTATATTTTGCCTCGTTAAGACGAGAGGGCCTTCATTTTTCATCCGATCGTTACCAAACTTTTATTTTTTGAATTATTTTTTTAAATTAATATTATTTATTTATTTATTTTTTTTAAATTTTTGAATTTTACCTTTTTTTTTTAATTTTTTAATTTTTTTAATTTTTTTTTTTTTTTTTTTTTTAATTTTTTTTTGAATTAATATTTATTTTTTTAGCTCCATGTTGGACCAGTCGGACCAGTAACAGAGGAGTTATGGCTCTTGATTTAGAGAAAAATGCTATATGTTGCCTCATTAATACAGTAGGGCCTTCATTTTCATCTGATCTTTACCGAACTTTAACAGATTCTTTAGTTATGGCCCTTGATTTAGTTCAAAAGCTGTTTTTTGCCCGAAACTTCCAAAAAAACATAAATGGCAGTCACTTGCTTCATTGATGTTATAAGAGCCATGTTAGCCAGTAGATTGTCTACAGGCCCTCTTGGGCCTCTTGTTTGTTTTTTTTTTTATTTTTTTTTTAATTCTTTCAATTTTTTAATTTTTTTTTTAGCTCTACTGGCCGAAGGCATTTTTTTTTAGCTCTACTGGCCGAAGGCTTATAGGATACCGAGTTGTCCGTCGTCCATCCGTTGTCCGTCGTCCGTCCGTCCGTCCATCCGTCGTTAACTTTTGTCTCGTTAAGACGATAGGGCCTTCATTTTTCATCCGATCTTTACCAAACTTTAACAAGTTGTTAATATTATTGAAAGCTTGGATGAGTTCGAAAACCAGCCAGATCGGACAAGTTACAACGGAGTTATGGCCCTTGATTTAGTTAAAAATGCTATATTGCTATATTTTGCCTCGTTAAGACGATAGGGCCTTCATTTTTCATCCTATCTTTACCAAACTTTACCACATTGTTAATATTAATGAAAGCTCTGACAAATTCGAAAACCAGCCAAATCGGACCAGTAAGAGCTGAGTTATGGTCCTTGATTTAGGTAATACAATTTGGGGAGGCACATCTCAAATGAATCTTAATAGAATTTTTCGTCTTCAAAAACGCGCATGTAAAATAATAATGGACTATAATGTGGTGGATGTATTAGAAACCATGCAAAAATTGAAAATATTAACAGTCTTTGAAAGATTATATCTAAGAAACCAAATCAGAAACACCTCAATGTGTTAATGAAATGTTTAAACATAGAATGGCAAATGATAATGTGCCAGTGCTAAGATCAACATCAACATATAATTTTATTCCACCAAGGCCAAACAAAGAAATTTACAAACAAAGTGTTGCATATTCAGGACCTATTATATGGAAAAGCTTACCAGGTAAGTTAAAAACTCTGAATACTATTGATGCATTTCATTCGAATTTCATAAAATGGATGAAAGGAACCTAATGTTCGAATCAAATACTTATACATTTTAATACACCATTTTTAAGTAAAGCGGACAGGGCTTGTAAAATAATTTTGTTGTATATATTTAAATAGTAATTTTCACCATTTGGTCATATGTATTTATGTGTTAATCAAATTCCATTTTCTTTTTTGCTGTTATTAATTATGCTTGCTTCTTTTTTTTCCATAGCTTCATTGTATTTATTCATCTTAGAGCTTGTTTCTTTTGCACAAATTTAGGGTAAACGAGAGTGTGTGTTTAAGTGTATGCAACGTTTTGTTTTAATGCAAACATTTAATATTTAAAAACAATATTGCCTTTATTGATTACTGCTTTATTTGATTTGTTCTGTCATTTGTCATTTGTAAATTTGTATATAATAGAGGGCCTCATGGAAGATTAGTTTATAACTAAATGTGTTACCCTCTGTAAATAAAGACTATTATTATTATTATTATTATTATTAAAAACGCTATATTGCTATATTTTGCCTCGTTAAAACGATAGGGCCTTCGTTTTTCATCCTATCTTTACTAAGCTTTACCACATTGTTAATATCAATGAAAGCTCGGACTAGTTCAAAAACCAGCCATATCGGACTAGTAACAGCGGAGTTATGGCCCTTGATTTAGTTAAAAATGCTATATTTTGCCTTGTAATACGATAGGGGCTTCATTGTTCATCCGATCTTTACCAAACTTTATCAGATTGTTAATGTCGTTGAAAGCTCAGACAAGTTTGAAAACCAGCCTTATCGGACTAGTAACAGCGGAATTATGGCCCTTGATTTAGTTAAAAATGCTATATTTTGCCTTGTAATACGATAGGGGCTTCATTGTTCATCCGATCTTTACCAAACTTTATCAGATTGTTAATGTCGTTGAAAGCTCAGACAAGTTTGAAAACCAGCCTTATCGGACCAGTAACAGCGAAGTTATGGCCCTTTATTTAGTTAAAAGTGCTATATTTTGCCTCTTTAAGATGAAAGGGTCTTCATTGTTCCGATCCTTACCAAACTTTATCAGATTGTTAATATCAATGAAAGCTTGGTCAGGTTCGAAAACTAGCCAGATCGGACCAGTAACGGCGAAGTTATGTCCCTTGATCTTGTTAAAAAATGCTATAATTTGCCTCGTCATACGATAGGGCCTTCAATTTGCATCTGATCTTTGCCAAACTTTACCAGATTTTATGACTTTTCTATATTATTATTATTTTTTTTTTTTTTTTTTTTTTTTTTTATTTTTTTTTGAATTTTTTTTTAATGTTTTTTTGATTTTTTTTTTAGGTTTATTGTCTCTACTGGCCAAGTTCGAAAAACAGCCAGATCGGACCAGTAATGACAGAGTTATAGCTCTTGATTTAGTTAAAAAGTCTATATTTTGCCTCTTTAAGATGATAGTCACTCGCTTCATTGATGTTATAAGAGCCATATTAGCAAGTAGAGCGTCCACAGGCCCTCTTGGGCCTCTTGTTTCTACTTGCAATCTGCAAAAATCTACTTGCATTTTGAAATTTGAACCCTGATTAGATAAGTTATAATCATAATATGAATAAGAATACGAATAATAAAATGAAATAATGTTTAAAACTGATTAAAGGATTGAGAGATTGCTGAATGGGTGAATTAATGATAAATTATTTTACTGATGTGATAAATATGTGATATGAAAGGGACTAGAAGCAATCTGTAATAAAGCAGAATTCTAAGAAAAATCTGTTACTACAGAATCAGTATTGAAATTAAATTTTGATTGCATTTTAGTTGAATTAGGGTTTTACATTATATCTTTATTTTAGTCATTCATTTGGACATTATACATTTGTTATTATTTAGTTCAATCTTGATGAGAAGTAAGAATTAACAACTAGAAACCTAGTAAAATATATTTGTGTTTGTGAACATTTCTGGAAATCTCACAACGTCACCTAGACAGTAATGGCCACAGCTAATTCTCCATAACAAAAGTGGACACTAAACAAAAAAGGGCTGAGATCCAGTTTGGTAAATGTGTTATGGTGAAGAATCTGGGTATATGTATGTTTTCCTGGAATAAAAAAGCCAGTAGCCTGAAACCACAACCACATGGCTATCAGCCACAACACCGACAACAATTGATTGATAATAATCATCATCAATAAGAGCAACAAAAAACAAAAACACCAACTGCAAGCACAACAGCACCACCAGCAGCACAACTCAATGAGAGAATTGATGTTCAATATTAAATCAAATCGGGCTTCAGTAATGCAGATTTTCAAAATTTCAAAAAAAAAAAGGCTTAACAAAGTCATGTTAAAATAAGTGTGGAGTCAGGGTATTATAATTTTAAAGGGAACTTTCTTTAGATTGGGACGGTTTTGAATGATCTGTCTGCCCCTGCTTGGGTCTGATCAACTCGAGTAGCGGTAAGGTGGACGCACCTTGCCTTGGGTAGGTGGATTAAACAAATATGCCCCATGAAGAAAATAAACACTGTAAAACTGTTTGAATACACATATAAATTTTCAGTAAATTGGGCTAGTTTATAAAATAGAGAAAACTATTATGAGGTATAAAAAACCAATAAAAACAACATTAATTTTTTATCTTTTCAAAAAAAGTAGTCGACTACTCCTATGAAACTACTTGATGGATTTTCATGAAACTAAACAGGAATGCTGTTCTAGCTATCAAAAATCTATCAGTAGAGCTTCAAGGTCATTGAGACCTCTTGTTAAGAAATATAAGTTAATTGAAAAGAGTGAATAGAGTGATTAAAGGCAATGAAAAGTGCAAAAATGCTTATAACAAAAATGAAGTCAAAATGTGGTAAATGGAGGAGTACAAAGTATCACATATTAACTGACGGTGTGGGAGTGGAATAACACCATTCAATACAGTGTGGGAGTGGAATAACACCATTCAGTACAGTGTGGGAGTGGAATAACACCATTCAATACGGTGTGGGAGTGGAATAACACCATTCAGTACAGTGTGGGAGTGGAATAACACCATTCAGTATGGTGTGGGAGTGGAATAACACCATTCAATACGGTGTTGGAGTGGAATAACACCATTTAGTACAGTGTGGGAGTGGAATATCACTATTCAATACGGTGTGGGAATGGAATAACACCAATACATTGTGGGAGTGGAATAACACCATTCAATATCTTCGATAATCCACAAGTGATATTGATATGCAAATGAAGGCCAAATTATCATTCGGTCTTTTCAATTCAGCGCAGTGTGCTACATGTTATTTCCGTAACCATTCAAAATACCGGATTACCGGATTGATAAATCATTAATATTCATTTGTTGATTTAAGGCTATAAAACACTTTAATATGTGATTTAATCACGCTTTGATTTAATCACACTTTGATTTAATAATATGTGCAACTGCTGGCAGCATGAACCCCATGTGAATTAATATTTATGATAAAATATCAAAAACAAGCCGAGTTGTCGAGATTTCCAGAAAAACAAACACTTTCATCCAAACTAATTAAACTGAAGTTAGCATGTGGCTCATTTAATGCATGTTTGTCATTTCATATGAAACTGAAGCACATTATGATAGTGTTCTGCTGTATTTGGATTGGCACCAACTTACTCTCCGAAACCACCTCTAGTCCCTTTTACATAAGTTACTTAAGGGTATATTGGTACAATGTTTTTGAAAGGATGAGAGTTGGTTGATGGATGGCTAAATGAAATTGAATGGTTGATAGGCAGGTGGGTATGGTTCAATGTTGCATTTTGGGTAGTTGGATGTTAGGGTGGGCAGGTAGGGTGGGTAGTTGGATGGTAGGTAGGGTAGTGGGACAAAAGGTAGGTGGTCGAGCTTATAGGTGGGTGTTGGGTGAGGGGATGGTGGGTGGAGGTAAAAATGGATTAAAAATTCAATAACTATTTGAAAGTAATGAATATTTGAAAGTATATATATTTGTTATTAGTTTGGCTATTTTTTTTCAAATGTAAAAGTAAAATGTGTGAACCATATTTGAAAATAAGGTAAAAGGGCAGAACTTCGCAATGACTTCAAACTATGTTTTCACATGACCTTGACATGTTTAAAAGAGGTCACACATGATATTAGGAGACAAAGTTTGATGCAGTATTTTTGTTTAAAAAAGGAAGTAAAGGAGCTGCAATGCAAGTGAAATAATAGAAACAACCTAATCATGAATCGGGTAGTGTTGGTAGTGGGCAATAAATATGAGAAAGATGCACATATAAAAAATGCTTTTATTTTCATTTGCAAACAAATTTTGATGCATAATAAAACAAGTAATTGACTTAACTTAAATTGTCTTCATTGTCTCAATAATAGAAGATTTACATTATTCAGAAAAAGATAAGGGATGACATATATATTTACAGATATGCAAATACTGCAATCACTTTATAAAATAGCACATTCTTGAAGTATGTGTAGCAAGAATTTTGAATCAATAAGTCTTATACATGTGAAGCAGTAGAAATTCCCAACAAAAGTTCCAACAAAAGCTCCAACAAAAGCAAAATCAAACAAGTTTATGTAATGCTTGAGGACTTTTAAACTGATGCATTATAGATTGAAAGCGATGTTTATGAAATATTATGCATATTATACATTTATATTGATTTGATTTTTGCATTATGGCATTTTAAACTTGAATAGTGTTATTTAGAAACGGTAATATATGTAAAAATCAGAAAATGATTGTTATTGAAAAGTTGCAATTTTCAAACTAAGGTAAAACTGCGACCCCTGTTGCGGGGCCAAATTTGACCCCAAGGTCACCATTTGAACAAAACTGGTAGAGGATCCATAAGCTGATAATATATAAAAAAGATTAAACAATAATAATAATAATAATAATAAATTCTTTATTTCATGAAGGTACAACTCATTAAGATTATACAAACAATTGCACAACACTTATCTTCCATGAGGCCTTCTAATAACAACTGCAACTTATAAACAATAGCAAGTGAATACATGCAAGTAACATTAATACTATGTTTCAAGCTGGCATTCAAAACAAGTATTCACTATTAACACAACTTAATTTGAGCAGAACAACTGTTATCTTGAAACAGAAATAGTTTATAATTGTATTTGAAAGCATAAATAGAAACAGAGGTCCGGATATATTCTGGGATTGAATTCCAAGTCCGCATGGCAACATAGGTCAAAGATTTTTTTAAATATTCCGATTTAGGTCTAGGATGCTTAATGTCATGTTTAATGCATGATCTTTCTCTCTTTGTTACAGTTTTAAAGATTTTTGAAGTTCTTCCCTATAACTCTATGTAAAACTGATCCCTAAGCTCCCCATTAAAGAAAAAATGAACCCATGAACCAAGGCTTCTTATGAGAAAAAATAATAATAATAAAAATAATAAAAAAAACATAATACAAATTAAAAATAACTATGTAAAACTGATCCAACAAGGCCCCCTAAGCTCTCAACCCATGAACCAAGGAAAAAATGTATTCTTTTATTTTTAGAAAAATTGAACCCATGAACCAAGGTTTCTCATGAAAAAATGGAAATAATTAAAAAAATAAAAGAAGAAAATTATGCCTCCATTGAGATTTGAACCCACGGCCTGAATAATTCAAAGGGATATTTATCAATTTAAGGGCTATAACTCCGGTGTTACTAGGATAATTACAAAATAAATTTGCCGCTTCACATCCCATTATTGGGATAAACTTTATAATGAAGTTTAATGAAAATCTAACGAGCGGTTATCAAGATATGGCTGTGGACGGACAGAATTAAGCATTTTTTATCAATTAAAGGGCAATAACTCCGGCGTTACTGCGACGATTCCGAAATAAATTTGCTGCGTCACATCCCACTATTGGGATAAACTTTATAATGAAGTTTAATGAAAATCAAATGAGCATGCAGTTATCAAGATGTGGCTGTGGACGTACAGAATTAAGATTTTTTTAGCAATTAAAGGGCAATAACTCTGGCATTACTGGGGCAATATGAAAATCCAACTTGTAGTTATGAAGATATGGCTCCGGACGGACGGACTGGCGGACAGAGGGATGGACGGACAACGCCAAATTAATATTTCTCCACCTTCGGCGGGTGATAATGACTTTTGCGTTTATTATCCGATATAGGTGGTTTTCAAACTTGTCCAAGCCTACAATAATATACAATAATGACCAAGTTTGGTAAACATAGGATGCAAAATGAAGGGACTACTAGTGTTCAGAAAGCAAAATTAAATCGAGGACAATAACTATTTCATTATACTTAATATAAAGACACTGACCAAGTTTGGTAAATATCGGATGCACAATGAAGGTGCTAGTGTGTTCGCAAGGCAAACTATTGTTTTTGTTATTAAATCAAGCCCAATAACTGGTGTATCGAACTTGTTGGATATGAAGACACTGACCAAGTTTGGTAAAGATTGGATATATAATGAAGGTGCTAGAGTGTTACAACAAAAGGTGAAAGGGCAAATGGCAGACAATCTGTTACAACCTCTTTAAATCTGTTACCATGGTTGGAAGTCGCAAGCGTTGTGGGACCTACCATGCATATTAAATTAGAAGCCACTTGTGGGCAAGTTGTTTTTCCAAAATATTGTCGGGAATAGTCAAGGAAAGAGAAAATAAAGGAAATAATAAACATATGAAAGACTTGATGAAATTGTCAACAGACATATAGCAGATGAATATTACACTATTAAGGACATAAATACATGTGCACCAAATTAAATGTTCATAATGAAAGCAACTTTTCTGATAAGCATTTAAGCAAGTGTTGAAAGCACGGTTGATATTCAAGCATAATTACAAGTGCACCGAATTCAATCAATTCAAATGTTTTTTATCAATTCGTACGGACAGCAAATTTGTATATAATTTATGTTTAGATTACAATTCAGTCTCTGGGTATACAGGAGCTGAATAAATTTAAACTGAAACTTATATGACCTTCCTTTCACACCTTCGCTGCCCGCCATTCAGTCTCTGGGTATACAGGAGCTGAATAAATTTAAACTGAAACTTATATGTCCTTCCTTTCACAAAACTTCCAGCAAGCATGTAAATGTTCTTAATATCCATGCCACACCAGTAATGGTTGACTACGTAAGTGGATCCAGAGGAAGACATCAACTGAAAATATATAAATCAGAGAAAGCAACATGATCTTGCAACATAAAATACTATCTTTTGAATATAAGTATTGACAAATAATGAAATTTCTTTAATGAACTTATCGTACTTATACAACTTCATAACACTATTATCGATTGCAATCAATGATCCTGTGGGCTGGGAGGGAGGGAATTTAAATTGTTAACATAAGCTAAAGCAGTACCTCGATGTGAATCCAAGATGACGGTGTAGATCTACGAACACTGCACCGTGAAATTTACTCCCTAAGTTCAAAACGCTAATTTTGTGTCATCCAATAACCGTTGACTATAACAGATATTATAGTCAGTATTATTGGAGAGCACTGTAATAACAACACATCAAAATATTTTTTAAATTTTAATAGATTTGGCAAATATTGGGCGTGGCATGGATTGAAAAACAAGCCCCAAGCATGGGGTTTAACAATTGGGCTGCCGGTAAGCACAAAAGACCATTATGGCAAGCCCTTACAGTAGAAAGCATTAAGCAATAAAGCAGATGAATATTACACTATTAAGGACATAAATACATGTGCACCAAATTAAATGTTCATAATGAAAGCAACTTTTCTGATAAGCATTTAAGCAAGTGTTGAAAGCACGGTTGATATTCAAGCATAATTACAAGTGCACCGAATTCAATCAATTCAAATGTTTTTTATCAATTCGTACGGACAGCAAATTTGTATATAATTTATGTTTAGATTACAATTCAGTCTCTGGGTATACAGGAGCTGAATAAATTTAAACTGAAACTTATATGACCTTCCTTTCACACCTTCGCTGCCCGCCATTCAGTCTCTGGGTATACAGGAGCTGAATAAATTTAAACTGAAACTTATATGTCCTTCCTTTCACAAAACTTCCAGCAAGCATGTAAATGTTCTTAATATCCATGCCACACCAGTAATGGTTGACTACGTAAGTGGATCCAGAGGAAGACATCAACTGAAAATATATAAATCAGAGAAAGCAACATGATCTTGCAACATAAAATACTATCTTTTGAATATAAGTATTGACAAATAATGAAATTTCTTTAATGAACTTATCGTACTTATACAACTTCATAACACTATTATCGATTGCAATCAATGATCCTGTGGGCTGGGAGGGAGGGAATTTAAATTGTTAACATAAGCTAAAGCAGTACCTCGATGTGAATCCAAGATGACGGTGTAGATCTACGAACACTGCACCGTGAAATTTACTCCCTAAGTTCAAAACGCTAATTTTGTGTCATCCAATAACCGTTGACTATAACAGATATTATAGTCAGTATTATTGGAGAGCACTGTAATAACAACACATCAAAATATTTTTTAAATTTTAATAGATTTGGCAAATATTGGGCGTGGCATGGATTGAAAAACAAGCCCCAAGCATGGGGTTTAACAATTGGGCTGCCGGTAAGCACAAAAGACCATTATGGCAAGCCCTTACAGTAGAAAGCATTAAGCAATAAAGCAGATGAATATTACACTATTAAGGACATAAATACATGTGCACCAAATTAAAAGTTCATTATGAAAGCAACTTTTCTGATAAGCATTTAAGCAAGTGTTGAAAGCACGGTTGATATTCAAGCATAATTACAAGTGCACCAAATTCAATCAATTCAAATGTTTTTTATCAATTCGTACGGACAGCAAATTTGTATATAATTTATGTTTAGATTACAATTCAGTCTCTGGGTATACAGGAGCTGAATAAATTTAAACTGAAACTTATATGTCCTTCCTTTCACACCTTCGCTGCCCGCCATATGGATGGGCGCCCGGACACTCCAAGTCATAGAGTAGAGTGTCCAGGCGCCCATCCACCGCCAAAAATAGGGGAAACATTTTTTGGCAGCAGCGAAGAGTGTGTATCAAAAACAAAATATCCGAATGCCACGCCCAAAACAGAAACGGTGCCAAAAAATATCTATTTTCTCATCACTGCCTACTTTAAATGAAACATTAAAATCCAGCCGCTAACTGGGTAAGAAACAAGTTCTTCCCCACATTTAATAAATGAACACCATCCTGTTGAAGAAAGGTATCATCAGCCGGAACGTTTGGGTATGCTAACTGGTTTAAGAAACAAAGTGTTCCCCACAGTTAATTATGAACACCATCCTGTTCAAGACAGGTATCATCAGCCTGAATGTCTGGGTGTAGAAAAAAAAGGCCCCCAATATCTATTATCGCCTTAGCAGCGTAACTGTTTAACCGCTTTCTGGCCCTTGTCCTTTCTAAAGGATTGATAGATAACGCCATGAAAGCCGAGGAAGTATTTAAGAACAAACAACGACCACATCTAAAAACCGTTAATGGGTATTTCCCTCAATCATTTCTCCACGACCACATGAGTTGATGCATCAGACATTGGCAAAATAAATAAATGTCAGTAAATTATCAAGTATGTAAAGGTTGGAGGATGATTTAACTGTAATGTGTCTCGAAAAACAAACTGACTGTTAAACGTGCCTAAATTAGCATCAGGAATATCGATCTTAAGCGGTTAAATAATATGAAGTGTAACATATACATGATACTCAGTTGCAGACTTAGAACTCTGAATGATTTCTGATAAAGCATGTATCTTTCCTACTGTTTCGCGTGCCATGGTTATTTTCATTTCAGACAGCAAACAACTGATATACATTTGTTTGTGTACAATATGCACATTTTCTTAAGTGTATTAACTTTTGTCTCCTGGATAATCAAGTTTATTGCTATTGTAAACATGACTTTAACTGCATTTTTACCTTTGACCTACGATCGATTTTAGACTTGTGTAAACAATCATCATCATCAAGCGCCGAAGTAATTGATGAACAGTAAGTCAATCAATCGGTACATGAACTACAACTATCTGAAGGCTAAACCATCTAACACTCCGACAACAATACACGAAGAACATGTATCCTTTTCAAGTAAACTAGCCCGCATTAAAAAGGTTAGCCACACAACTGTGTCAACTCCCTGTAACTAATACATAAAGATGTCATCATGATGCTGACAATTGGAATGACATTTGTCTCATTTATCATCTTCTTGTATGACAACCTAAGATGAAGTTGGTGACTTGGAGGAAATGTGTTATTATAGTACAATTTGCAACCTGTCTAGGATCTATTGTGCATATACCTTTTGGACGCCATGTTGTTTATATAACTTTGACTATGACTATTGACTAAAACCCCCAGAGCTACACACACACACACGCACAAACTGCATTGTGGAACCCTGCAGAGAAGTTGTTATTTTGAATAGACACAGCACAGAAGTGGTTTTATGATTTAGTGACCATGCACATAACTGGTTTAAAGTGCGGTGTATTGACTAGGGACAAGCCGAAAAGACAGATAACTAAATTTCAATGAACCCCTGGCAAAAATACCTAGTGCAGGATAAATAAAAAATCAACCTGGTACAGGATAGTTGAAACCTCATCGATCCAATGGATTGGCCCAACAATAAACCAATGATCAAATGGAATAGCCTTAAAATGAGGCATTATGATAAGTATGCAACCATTTACCATGTCTTGAATATGTCCACCACTGATGAAGCACTGATAAGGCACTGTCGATGCATTAAATATGAATGTATTAAACATTGTAGGGATATATTTCCAAACTCTACACGACAAAGTTTCGAAATTCACAAAGCTGAGTAACAAGTAAAAAGTGGAACTTTACATACAATACCAACACTGGAGGACAATATGACCTGTTCCACACATTGCATCCGATACCGACATAGAACATTTTGACTGGTGTTAAGTCAACTTGATGGTTACACGAACTGAAAAATAAGGCAAAATGTCCTAAAGATTGAAACAAAATAAGCCTTGAAAGATGTGATAGAGATCCAATTAAGATAAGGCAGCATCAGCAACAGCGTCAGTATAAAACAACAGCCACTGTAATGAAAACATTATTGTATGCAAACTGAATAAATGTCAAGTTGATCGCTAGACGATAAGCATGGAATGTTTTATAAACAGTTAATTTAGAAGAACGGCAAGTTCAATTGAGGCATGAATAATTTTTAACTGTTAAACAGTATTAATTCAAATTAAAATAATGCCATATCCGACACAATACTTCCGCACCATCTTAGACGCACGCTCTGAAGGTATGACGTCATCTACCGCTCTGGGTCATGAATATTCATTGCCTCCATTGGCAGACCAACAACTTACAGCCAACAGCAGCAAGGTAAAATTAGGTGAAATGAACAACTGGTGAGACGTACTTATCAGCAGTAAGAAAACATATTACCTAAACACTCCAATTACATGGCTAGCATCATAAAACACAATTAAACGAACAGCCTTGGAGTTAAATAATAGCAGCAGAATCTTAAACAACGCTGATTACAAACAGGATAATGATTACTTGGAGACCATTTTAAACTTCCTAGTTTTTAAACTTTCTAGTGTGAACTGTTTGCAGTAACAATGTGTAACAAAAAGGAAAGGTGTGAAACAATCTACAGCCATACATCACTTACCCACATCTCCAATGAAAATGCAGTTTGCATTTGCAGACTCCTAGTGTAAAATATGATATTTGGAGAGGTTTGCATTATAGAACAGCAGGAAGTGGTGTAAAAGATTATACCATAAAAAACAACAACACATATCTAGCCAGTTATTTATGTGTTTTTTTTGTTTGTTTGTTGTTGTTTTGTTGTTGTTTTTTTATGATATTATTAGTATTATATATGTCCCAACTGACTAACCCACTGACTTTGAACCCATAATAAAGTGTATAAAAATGAGTCCTGTTTCCGTAGGTATCTGTAACATCTGTTCCTCTAGCTGCCTAACATCTTTGTACTGCCTGTTCGGCCTCTTCTGCAATCGAACGAGCCACCCAACGATCTGTGACATAACTGACTTGCTGAACGATATGTCTTTACACCGGGAGACAGTACATGCAACCGCTGACTTTTCCCGGCAGAGCTGGCTCGCACCATCGAACTTGCTCGCTTTCCACGACGTATTATCCAGTGTGAATATGAAAACAAAATCAACGTACATTGTATAAACTGAGAAAATGAAATCCTATTCGAAATATTAATACCAACGTACTGGAATAATTTTTGTTTATTTATTTAATTATTATTATTTTTTTTTTATTTTTTTTATTTTTTTATTTTTTTATTTTTATTGTTATATATTTATAATAATTACGATTATTATTATATATATGTATATATTCATCATTGTTATTAGCCCACTATCATTATAAAATTATTTATTTATTAAGCTATGCCGTAAACATTTTCAGTTAGAATGCAGGGGCGAATCCAGGATTTCAGCTTAGTGGCGTAAGATTTTGTTAATTTTCGGGAACGTCTTATCAAACGGATGTGATAGTGCATTGCTAGGGTAAAACAGTCCGTTTTCAAACAAAAGGATTTAACAATGTGTTAATTAAACAACTCATTAGCCATTATGCGTTGAGCGACCGAAGCGAGAGAGAACATTTATTTTTTATTATTTATTTTTTACTGAGGGCGTGCACCGAAATTGCTTGATATTTTATCTGCAGTAACATGGACATACATCCTTTGATATTTGATCTACAGTAACATGGACATACATGTATGATCCAGATTTTTTAGGGGGCGCGCACCAGGTGCCCACCACCGGTATCCGCTAGTGGAATGTACCAAACCGCATTATTCTTGAAACACACTCAAATACCACTTATTGTTCTATCAACTACTGACCCAGAAAATAAATGCTGTATAGGCTGTAGCCAGTACACAAAATGTTGCTGGTAGATAATAGTTGTATTATTACACTTTAAACCTGCGACAGGCTCTGCAGTGAAGTAAAGGGACATTCCACTTTGGAATTGAGGGTCGCAGGTGGAGTAGTTTCGCCCAAAACCTCGCTTAAAACGAACGCAAAAAACGAAGTTATCAACATTTAGACTCTATTTAAATTCGTCAAAGTCGACGCCACACATAAACCACGCAATATGAGAGTAATATTAATCAACGTTTACCTACTCCCTGGCATGACGTCATTCATAAACCACGCAGCATATTTAGGGCAAAACTAATCGCGTGGGAAACCCCACATTTCGGGAATATTAATTAAATAATATACGAGAACGTTGTTATTTATTTATAGTTATATTAATTAGCAAAGGAATCGCACATAATAGAAACAAATAAAGAGACGAAATAAAGCTTACGTTAATTGAAAGAAAAATTGTTCAATCAAAATGGCCGACCTAGTAAGGTGAAATAGGAGACTACATTTACATCGACCAACAACGTATATACTGTATGATTAAAATAAAACGAATACAACCTAATCGAAGATAAAATCACGAGCAACAGGAATATGACAAAAAGAATTGATAGATCATGCGAGTATGATTTCAATGAATTTAAATTGTTAACATAAGCTAAAGCAGTACCTCGATGTGAATCCAAGATGACGGTGTAGATCTACGAACACTGCACCGTGAAATTTACTCCCTAAGTTCAAAACGCTAATTTTGTGTCATCCAATAACCGTTGACTATAACAGATATTATAGTCAGTATTAAGTAACAAAGCAATTTCTATGTACATTTTGTAGACAGACATTCTATAATCAGGGGTCAGTGGCATAACCTAGAAAACACCTTCTGCCGCAGGGACAAATAACTTAACAAGAGGCACTACCCGTTCATTCAACTTCCCTATGTATTGAAAATAAACTTTACTGTAGTATTTACTAAAAAATACAAATACAAATTTATAGGTGGAAAAAATAACTGAAATTGACAAAAAGTACAATCACGGGTAGAAGTGGTCATAATTTTAAAAGAAAAACAACAAGCAGAACAGAACCTAGCTGGATGAAGTAGGTTAACGTGCTTCAGCCATGTGCAGTTTCATGGTTTAGTCCATTTCGAAATAACATGTTTACAAACAAACATTAAATCTTTCTGTAAGTACAGTGCCCGAATTCACCACAATTAATAGGCTTAAAGCTACAAACGCCCTATATCAAATGATTTCTTCTTTGTAGGCTTGTCTTTATTTGTAACTTCATGTTCACTAGCTCATGTCGAAATCGGGTATTTAAGCGAGCAAATATAGAGCATTAAATGATTTACTGTATATACATCGACCAGTGCACATCGTACCTATACACAGGTAACAGTAGTTTTTACCGGAAAAAAAATGTTAGCTTCTTTCGGGGCTCGAACATGAGTTTTGTGCGCACTCTTGTTATTACGTAATGCCTATTTAGAGTTAAAAATGCTACAAAATACCAATAAATAGCAGTGGTCTAGAGGTTCAGCGTACATCTTTCAAATCTTACAAGTGCAAGACTGTGGTTCAAATCCCGTATATTCTGGAGCCGTATATTTATCGATGTTACCTGTACAGAGGCTAAATAAAAATGTGAAATTTTACGTATTGATTTCTCCTTATATACCGACTTTTGGGGTGTTCGTCGATTTGAGACTTCTTCACATGTGACTCATCTATATTCATGAGTTATTACCAGTTAAAATAGGGACTGTACAGCTTTAAGACTCCATAATATATTTTTGAAAATGGACATGAAAACATTTTTTTAAATAAGCATGCAAAATCAACCCGGTTTAAACATTTTCATTATGGATGAAAACTCTGATAATCTGGAGCTTGTCACTTGTTATGAATGAAAATTCAGATAATCTGGAGCTTGACACTTGTTATGAATGAATACTGATAATCTGGAGCTTGACACATGTTATGAATGAATACTGATAATCTGGAGCTTGACACATGTTATGAATGAAAGCTGATAATCTGGAGCTTGACACTTGTTATGAATAAAAAAAACTCAATCTGGAGCTTGACACTTGTTATGAATGAATACTGATAATCTGGAGCTTGACACATGTTATGAATGAATACTGATAATCTGGAGCTTGACACATGTTATGAATAAAAACTCAATCTGGAGCTTGACACATGTTATGAATGAATACTGATAATCTGGAGCTTGACACTTCTTATGAATGAATACTGATAATCTGGAGCTTGACACATGTTATGAATGAATACTGATAATCTGGAGCTTGACACATGTTATGAATAAAACCTCAATCTGGAGCTTGACACTTGTTATGAATGAATACTGATAATCTGGAACTTGACACTTGTTATGAATGAATACTGATAATCTGGAGCTTGACACATGTTATGAATAAAAACTCAATCTGGAGCTTGACACTTGTTATGAATGAATACTGATAATCTGGAGCTTGACACATGTTATGAATGAAAACTCAGATAATCTGGAGCTTGACACATGTTATGAATAAAAACTCAGTCTGGAGTTTGACACTTGTTATGAATGAATAGATTGTAGATATGGATATAATGTAGGATTTGTGGTGATAACCTACCAAGTTTGAATCAAAATTTTTTTTTCATATTTTTTCCGTCATATTTTATTGTCAACAAAATAGGGGGTATAGGTAGCTTCGAGTAGAATTTATCCTTTTGCTATAGGATAAATTAGATTTTTGTTTTTCAGTAGTGGATCATTAGAACATATTTTTTTATCTTGAATTAATTTTTCGGTAAAAACAATACGGTCCATATATATTTGCTTTTTAAAGTAATAAGACGAACGAGGATTACAATTGCTTTTGTATGATTTGAAAGATGTGTATATATGCAATCGAAAATTAATTGTTGTTTTTCAATAAACTTAATGTTATGGAAACAATTTTGAAAATGTTCAATGACAATAAAAATTGTTTTTCCTCTCTTTAGTGAAATTTTGAAGTTAGAAATATGTGCCTTCTTCAATGACGTCTAGTGGGAAAAAAAGCGTGGTGACCAAGCCTTTTTTTGGTTATTTTGCCAAAGAAGCTTTAAATATGAATTAAAAAAAATTCTCATCACTACTTCCTTTCCCAGTCAACCTGGGTGTAATTTAAAGAATTTTTAATAAAAAATCATTAGAAGCCTGGTGACCTATATATTTTTTTACTTGTTTTGAAAGAAATGTCACAGGACCTTGACATATAAAAGTTTTAAAAAAAGTTGATCATTAGAACATATTTTTTTATCTTGAATTAATTTTTCGGTAAAAACAATACGGTCCATATATATTTGCTTTTTAAAGTAAAAAGACGAACGAGGATTACAATTGCTTTTGTATGATTTGAAAGATGTGTATATATGCAATCGAAAATTAGTTCTTGTTTTTCAATAAACTTAATGTTATGGAAACAATTTTGAAAATGTTCAATGACAATAAAAATTGTTTTTCCTCTCTTTAGTGAAATTTTGAAGTTGGAAATATGTGCCTTCTTCAATGACGTCTAGTGGCAAAAAAGCGTGGTGACCAAGCCTTTTTTTGGTTATTTTGCCAAAGAAGCTTTAAATATGAATTAAAAAAAATTCTCATCACTACTTCCTTTCCCAGTCAACCTCCTTAATTGGGCATTTTACGCTTCCTTATTTAACACGCTACCTTAGATGCAGTAATGCTTTACATTGCTGTTATGTGACATTATGCTTTTACCTGTTCATGTGCCACTTTATCGAAGGAGAAAATTAATTATCCTCCAAAAAAAAAAATCACACAATGACCGGTAGGGGTCATCATTGTAGCAGTACTTCTTCTGTTTATTCTTATATAGAAGAAGCCTGAAGAGTCTTAAAAACTGAAAATGTTAAAAGATGCATCAGGTTGCTTTCATATTGCTTTCAAAAATTCAGTTGAAATATTTAGAAAACAAACAAGTCAAATTTAGTGTCATTAAATATTAAACAAATTTATTTAGAAAGACAGTGATCATTGACAACATACTTAACTGTGTGATGTTCTCTGGAGAGACATTGATGTTCTCTGGAGAGACATTAATGTTGTACCTGTAAAAGGCACCATTGTCACAATGATACCTTAACTTGAAACAAATGGTCAATGTTCAGTCAGAACATACCTGTTTTAAGCGCCCACCTGCCATAAGTGACCACTCTGAGTTCTCCTCGACAAAATTTGCTATTGATTTATACTGGAGTAAGCGACCACCTGTCTAGTGCAACCAACCACGTAATTTCATACCAAAATACCGTTTTTATGATCAATATGCAACCGCAGAAAAATGCGAAAAATTTAATCTTGGTAAATCACACAGAAACGAGATCAAACATAACTTCAATACTAACCTAATTAGTCTATTCTAATCATCCCCCTGAGGGTGATATTAAGTATAAGTGCAAATTAATAAGCTTCAATACCAAATATCACCTTTGATTGATGATTGGGGGCTGATGATTGGAACGGTTGAATTAATCATAAATATTCATAAGTTTATTTTAATGCGAAGCTGTGATTGGTCAACATTTATAAAGTTATATTTATACGACGACGTGATTGGATAGCATAACAATTATTTGTTTAGGTCACATTCATGATGGCTGTTTAACACGCTACAACGAGGAGAATAAACAGAAGTCTCTAGGAAGAGCTAAAAATGAGGCAATCACATACAGTGAACTGAGGTTGTTACCTAACCAAGGTTAAGTTTTGGAAAACTAACGCAAAATATGACCTTGCCTTGGTAATTTTGGCATTGCGTGATGTCCCTTGACCCAACAAAGCATCCGACAGTTCCAGAAAAATTCGAGCAGCGGTTGTTAAGATAGAGTTGAATTAAAATGACGCCGCAGCCGCAGCTTAAAAGCGGTAATTTTTATTGATGATAGCGCTTCAAGATTTAAGTTATAGACCATACCAGTGTTGTAGTAAAAAAACTCTGGTAACTTCAAATCCATTAGCGATAAAGAAGAAATATATATTTTTTTGGAACTTTTGGATTTTTGAAGGTCACTTTTATTAGGAAATGCGCTACTAATAGTGGAATACGACATTTAGTAATTTAGAATTATGAAGACTCTTTTCTCAAAATCCATTTTACAGCAGCCTTCGAATGGCTGTATCTTCTTTGTTTGTTATTCACTCCTCGCCTCCACATATTTTAATCTCTCAATAACAAAGCTGAATGAACGTCAGCATTAATATTTCTTAAACGTATTGGAATTTAATGTGATTTTCTCCTTAAATTAAATAGAGCCAACATTGTTGTGCACGCAACAATCCGTAGTCTGCCATCTTGTAGGGTGGACTTACTGATTTGAGTAGTTTGCTGTACATTGACCGGCAGCATGGGGCTGAGGTGCCCACCTGCTCCGCTAAAAAAAAACAGTCAAAGATTGCCTCGTCGTAAGGCGTTATGTTACGAGGGGTGAGGCCCAGAAGAAGTTGGACAAGGCATCCCTTCTTAGATTTTGTCCATCTGAAAATGGGTGGGGTCACTTTTATTAGGAAAGGCGCTACTAATAGTGGAATACGACATTTAGTAATTTAGAATTATGAAGACTCTTTTCTCAAAATCCATTTTACAGCAGCCTTCGAATGGCTGTATCTTCTTTGTTTGTTATTCACTCCTCGCCTCCACATTTTCCAATCTCTCAGTAACAAAGCTGAATATATACGTCAGCATTAATATTTCTTAAACGTATTGGAATTTAATGTGATTTTCTCCTTAAATTAAATAGAGCCAACATTGTTGTGCACACAACAATCCGTATTCTGCCATCTTGTGGGGTGGACTTACTGATTTGAGTAGTTTGCTGTACATTGACTGGCAGCGTTGGGCTGAGGTGCCCACCTGCTCCGCTACAAACCCCCAGTCAAAGATTGCCTCGTCGTAAGGCGTTGTGTTACGAGGGGTGAGGCTCAGAAGAAGTTGGACAAGGCATCCCTTCTTAGATTTTGTCCATCTGAACTCTGAAACAATAAGAGATCAAAAATGACCTGACATATATACATGACCGTTTGTGTTTCTTACAGAACAAGGTAAAAGGTTACGTACAGTAACAACTTTGTTACCGTCAACACGCAATCCTGTACGAAACAAGAGGCCAAAAAGGGCTGTAGACATATTGATGATAGCGCTTTCAGGTTTATGTTATAGACCATACCAGTGTTGTATTACAAAAAACTCTGGTAACTTCAAATCCATTAGCGGTATAGATGAAATATAATTTTTTTGGAACTTTTGGATTTTTAAAGAAGGTACGTTTTTTTAAAATGGGTATGGTCACTTTTATTAGGAAAGGCGCTACTAATAGTGGAATATGACATTTAGTAATTTAGAATTATGAAGACTCTTTTCTCAAAATCCATTTTACAGCAGCCTTCGAATGGCTGTATCTTCTTTGTTTGTTATTCTCTCCTCGCCTCCACATTTTCCAATCTCTCAATAACAAAGCTGAATATACGTCAGCATTAATATTAATGAAGTTTAATGAAAATTTAACGAGTGGTTATCAAGATATGGCTGTGGACGGACAGAATTAAGCATTTTTTATCAATTAAAAGGCAATAACTCCGGCGTTACTGGGACGATTCCGAAATAAATTTGCTGCGTCACATCCCACTATTGGGATAAACTTTATAATGAAGTTTAATGAAAATCAAATGAGCAGTTATCAAGATGTGGCTGTGGACGTACAGAATTAAGAATTTTTTAACAATTAAAGGGCAATAACTCTGGCATTACTGGGGCAATATGAAAATCCAACTTGTAGTTATGAAGATATGGCTCCGGACGGACAGACGGACGGGCGGACAGAGGGATGGATGGACAACGCCAAATTAATATTTCTCCACCTTCGGTGGGGGATAATGACTTGCGTTTATTATCCGATATAGGTGGTTTTCAAACTTGTCCAAGCCTACAATAATATACAATAATAACCAAGTTTGGTAAACATAGGATGCAAAATGAAGGGACTACTAGCGTTCAGAAAGCAAAATATAGGATTTTACATTAAATCGAGGACAATAACTATTTCATTATACTTAATATAAAGACACTGACCAAGTTTGGTAAATATCGGATGCACAATGAAGGTGCTAGTGTGTTCGCAAGGCAAACTATTGTTTTTGTTATTAAATCAAGCGCAATAACTGGTGTATCGAACTTGTCGGATATGAAGACACTGACCAAGTTTGGTAAAGATTGGATATATAATGAAGGTGCTAGAGTGTTGCAACAAAAGGTGAAAGGGCAAATGGCAGACAATCTGTTACAACCTGTCTTTAAATCTGTTACAATTGTTGGAAGTCGCAAGCGTTGTAGGACCTACCATGCATATTAAATTAGAAGCCACTTGTGGGCAAGTTGTTTTTCCAAAATATTGTCTGGAATAGTCTAGGAAAGAGAAAATAAGGGAAATAATAAACATATGAAAGACCTGATGAAATTGTCAACAGACATATAAGACCAGTGGGAATGGTAAAGCAACTATTAAGTAACAAAGCAATTTCTATGTACATTTTGTAGACAGACATTCTATAATCAGGGGTCAGTGGCATAACCTAGAAAATGCCTTCTGCCGCAGGGACAAATAAATTAACAAGAGGCACTACCCGTTCATTCAACTTCCCTATGTATTGAAAATAAACTTTACTGTAGTATTTACTAAAAAATACAAATACAAATTTATAGGTGGAAAAAATAACTGAAATTGACAAAAAGTACATTCACGGGTAGAAGTGGTCATAATTTTAAAAGAAAAACAACAAGCAGAACAGAACCTAGCTGGATGAAGTAGGTTAACGTGCTGCAGCCATGTGCAGTTTCATGGTTTAGTCCATTTCGAAATAACATGTTTACAAACAAACATTAAATCTTTCTGTAAGTACAGTGCCCGAATTCACCACAATTAATAGGCTTAAAGCTACAAACGCCCTATATCAATCGATTTCTTCTTTGTAGGCTTGTCTTTATTTGTTACTTCATGTTCACTAGCTCATGTCGAAATCGGGTATTTAAGCGAGCAAATATAGAGCATTAAATGATTTACTGTATATACATCAACCAGTGCACATCGTACCTATACACAGGTAACAGTAGTTTTTACCGGAAAAAAAATGTTAGCTTCTTTCGGGGCTCGAACATGAGTTTTGTGCGCACTCTTGTTATTACGTAATGCCTATTTAGAGTTAAAAATGCTACAAAATACCAATAAATAGCAGTGGTCTAGAGGTTCAGCGTACATCTTTCAAATCTTACAAGTGCAAGACTGTGGTTCAAATCCCGTATATTCTGGAGCCGTATATATCGATGTTACCTGTACTAAATAAAAATGTGAAATTTTACGTATTGATTTCTCCTTTATATACCGACTTTTGGGGTGTTCAACGATTTGAGACTACTTCACATGTGACTCATTTATATTCATGAGTTATTACAAGTTAAAATAGGGACTGTACAGCTTTAAGAGTCCATAATATATTTTTGAAAATGACATGAAAAGTTTTTTTTAAATAAGCATGCAAAATCAACCCAGTTTAAACATTTGTCATTATGGATGAAAACTCAGATAATCTGGAGCTTGACACCGTCTTGTTATGAATGAATACTTGATAATCTGGAGATTGACACTTGTTATGAATGAATACTGATAATCTGGAGCTTGACATATGTTATGAATGAATACTGATAATCTGGAGCTTGACACATGTTATGAATAAAAACTCAGTCTGGAGCTTGACACTTGTTATGAATGAATACTGATAATCTGGAGCTTGACACTTGTTATTATGAATACTGATAATCTGGAGCTTGACACTTCTTATGAATGAATACTGATAATCTGGAGCTTGACACATGTTATGAATAAAAACTCAATCTGGAGCTTGACACTTGTTATGATTGAATACTGATAATCTGGAGCTTGACACTTGTTATGAATGAATACTGATAATCTGGAGCTTGACACATGTTATGAATAAAAACTCAATCTGGAGCTTGACACTTGTTGTGAATGAATACTGGTAATTTGGAGCTTGACACTTGTTATGAATGAATACTGATAATCTGGAGCTTGACACATGTTATGAATGAAAAGTCAGATAATCTGGAGCTTGACACATGTTATGAATAAAAACTCAATCTGGAGCTTGACACTTGCTATGAATGAATACTGATAATCTGGAGCTTGACACATGTTATGAATAAAAACTCAATCTGGAGTTTGACACTTGTAATGAATGAATAGATTGTAGATATGGATATAATGTAGGATTTGAGATGGTAACCTACCAAGTTTGAAGCAAATTTTTTTTCATTTTTTTTCCGTCATTATCATATTTTATTGTCAACAAAATAGGGGGGGTATGGTAGCTTCAAGTAGAATTTATCCTTTTGCTATAGGATATATTAGACTTTTGTTTTTCAGTAGTGGAATACATATATAAAAGTAGATACTGAGCTAATTTTACTTTCGATCTCCATCTCAGTATTGTATGTACCAGGGCTTCTAAAATTTTAAAATGCAAATCGGTCCAGGTTTTTTACTGCCGTAAGAATCGCGCTTATTTTGAAAAAATCACTAAAATTGCCGTACCCCACCCACCATTTCAGCTGCACCATGATTTTTTTCCGTTCAGTCATTGATATAGAGAACTATTTAAAATGTATGTTTGTATTATATTTGTATTATTTCTAACTTACTTTATCACAATTTGTACATTTTAATGACTGACATCATGTCTTCGCTTTACTGAATGAATAATTTTCACTCTATATTAAAATTGTTGATCATTTGAGGAATTGAACTGGAAATGTCTAATAAACCGGGTAGGTATAAAATGCGGACTAACACGCGCGGACTAGCGGATTATATACGATTTTACATAAATTTGAGTAATATCGTTTTTCATCAATTATCTTAATACCAAATGTTACGACTAACGCAAACAATTTCGGTCCGACTTAAAAAAAAAACGGTGTCAGGTTTGATCACTTTCCTTAATATTATACTCAAAGTTATTGTAAAAAAAAATCAAACAAACAATTAACACATCTCGGTATTTTAATGACGCAAACAAATTTCAGTCCCAGCTTTGGCCACTTAAAAAAACAAACCGACACAAGCAAACAGGCTAACACCTTACGACTAACAGTATATCAAAGAAATCACAGACGGTAACACTCGCTTCAGTGAACCGACAGAACGCTTGATATACTTTCACTGATCACACATCAAAGGCGTGCTACATGGCTATAGACTCTTCGGAAAACTCCCTACCATCGGTAATGGTTTAGTCCAAATTGACCAAATTGACCTACTTTCGCACAGCGAGTGACAAACAATCGTGTTATGAATCAAAGAATATTGCCGCAAGGCATATTTCAAGGAGTGTGTAAGGTAATTGTAGATTTTTTAACGACCGATAGATAAAATATCTGGGACCGATTTTAACAGAGATTTTGAAAGAAAATCAGTCTGGAGAAACAGAATTCGGTCTGCGGACCGACAAACCGGCGATTTTAGAAGCCCTGGTATGTACAGTATTTTACATTGAAAATGTCAAAATAACTCCAAAATGGGTGTAATTTAAAGAATTTTTAATAAAAAATCATTAGAAGCCTGGTGACCTATATATTTTTTTACTTGTTTTGAAAGAAATGTCACAGGACCTTGACATATACAAGTTTTAAAAAAAGTTGATCATTAGAACATATTTTTTATCTGAATTAAGTTTTCGGTAAAAACAATACGGTCCATATATATTTGCTTTTTAAAGTAAAAAGACGAACGAGGATTACAATTGCTTTTGTATGATTTGAAAGATGTGTATATATGCAATCGAAAATTAATTGTTGTTTTTCAATAAACTTAATGTTATGGAAACAATTTTGAAAATGTTCAATGACAATAAAAATTGTTTTTCCTCTCTTTAGTGAAATTTTGAAGTTAGAAATATGTGCCTTCTTCAATGATGTCTAGTGGGAAAAAAAGCGTGGTGACCAAGCCTTTTTTTGGTTATTTTGCCAAGAAGCTCTAAATATGAATTAATAAAAAAATTCTCATCTACTTCCTTTCCAGTCAACCTCCTTAATTGGGCATTTTACGCTTCCTTATTTAACACGCTACCTTAGATGCAGTAATGCTTTACATTGCTGTTATGTGACATTATGCTTTTACCTGTTCATGTGCCACTTAATCGAAGGAGAAAATTAATTATCCTCCAAAAAAAAAAAAATCACACAATGACCGGTAGGGTCATCATTGTAGCAGTACTTCTTCTGTTTATTCTTATATAGAAGAAGCCTGAAGAGTCTTAAAAACTGAAAATGTTAAAAGGTGCATCAGGTTGCTTTCATATTGCTTTCAAAATTCAGTTGAAATATTTAGAAAAACAAACAAGTCAAATTTAGTGTCATTAAATATTAAACAAATTTATTTAGAAAGACAGTGATCATTGACAACATACTTAACTGTGTGATGTTCTCTGGAGAGACATTGATGTTCTCTGGTGAGACATTAATGTTGTACCTGTAAAAGGCACCATTGTCACAATGATACCTTAACTTGAAACAAATGGTCAATGTTCAGTCAGGACATACCTGTTTTAAGCGCCCACCTGCCATAAGTGACCACTCTGAGTTCTCCTCGACAAAATTTGCTATTGATTTATACTGGATTAAGCGACCACTTGTCTAATGCAACCAACCACGTAATTTCATACCAAAATACCATTTTTATGATCAATATGCAACCGCAGAAAAATGCGAAAAATTTACTCTTGGTAAATCACACAGAAACGAGATCAGACATAACTTCAATACTAACCTAATTAGTCTATTCTAATCATCCTCCTGAGGGTGATATTAAGTATAAGTGCAAATTAATAAGCTTCAATACCAAATATCACCTTTGATTGATGATTGGGGGCTGATGATTGGAACGGTTGAATTAATCATAAATATTCATAAGTTTATTTTAATACGAAGCTGTGATTGGTCAACATTTATAAAGTTATATTTATACGATGACGTGATTGGATAGCATAACAATTATTTGTTTAGGTCACATTCATGATGGCTGTTTAACAAGCTACAACGAGGAGAATAAACAGAAGTCTCTAGGAAGAGCTAAAAATGAGGCAATCACATACAGTGAACTGAGGTTGTTACCTAACCAAGGTTAAGTTTTGGAAAACTAACGCAAAATATGACCTTGCCTTGGTAATTTTAGCATTGCGTGATGTCCCTTGACCCAACAAAGCATCCGACAGTTCCAGAAAAATTCGAGCAGCGGTTGTTAAGATAGAGATGAATTAAAATGACGCCGCAGCCGCAGCTTAAAAGTGGTAATTTGTATTGATGATAGCGCTTTAAGGTTTATGTTATAGACCATACCAGTGTTGTAGTAAAAATACTCTGGTAACTTCAAATCCATTAGCGGTAAAGAAGAATTATTTTTTTTTTGGAACTTTTGGATTTTTGAAGGTCACTTTTATTAGGAAAGGCGCTACAGTCGATTCCGTTTAATCGCATATCGGTTAATTGCATATTTCGGTTAATTGCATAAAGTTTTGAAACACAAAACCATTCGTATTCTTTTGCATGTAAAAAAACCCGTATAATCGCATAGGTTTTTGTCACATTCCGGATAATTGCATAACGAATATCTGGCTAATTGCATTATGAAAGTCAAATTTACCTGTATTTTGCAACTGTTAATTGATTGACGCGGTCACAGAGATAAGCCCGAGGCAAATTGATTGACAAAAGGTGCTAATTGACGCCGAAAGTTTGCCATTTTGTGCGGTTTCCGTGAAGCTTCCACGCCATGACGATCGCTCACCAATTAGCATACACGATTTAATAATAAGTTTGTACGCAATGTAAAGCCATGTGTTGTTAATTATTTACTGCTCTCAGTATGCTAGTGTCGGTAGAGATGCATATGACATTGAGTAGCTCATAGAGGTTACTTAATAAATGAAAAATAAAATAAGCTTTTGTGTTATTATCATGGCTGTGTAATTCACACTACAAACAATAGCAAAGCGACGCAGATTGAAAGAAAACAAGTACGCATAAATTTTGCATAAAATCTATCAAATAACATTAAATACAAAATGGATATGCACAATAATAATCCTATAAAACATCTTACATAGAATTAACTCGCTTTTATGGAGTTTCTATGTAAGTATTAACAGAACAGTAAAACGAAAGTAGAAACGTGCACCGCTACATGTACAAAATGTTCAATTTCGGTTATTCGAATACTCCGGTTAATCGCATATATTTTCTTGACAAATGGGCTATGCAAATAACCGAAATCGACTGTACTAATAGTGGAATACGACATTTAGTAATTTAGAATTATGAAGACTCTTTCTCAAAATCCATTTTACAGCAGCCTTCGAATGGCTGTATCTTCTTTGTTTGTTATTCACTCCTCGCCTCCACATTTTCCAATCTCTCAATAACAAAGCTGAATATACGTCAGCATTAATATTTCTACAACGTATTGGAATTTAATGTGATTTTCTCCTTAAATGAAATAGAGTCAACATTGTTGTGCACGCAACAATCCGTATTCTGCCATCTTTTGGGGGTGGACTTACTGATTTGAGTAGTTCGCTGTACATTGACCGGCAGCGTGGGGCTGAGGTGCCCACCTGCTCCGCTACAAAACCCCAGTCAAAGATGGCCTCGTCGTAAGGCGTTATGTTACCAGGGACGAGGCCCAGAAGAAGTTGGACAAGGCATCCCTTCTTAGATTTTGTCCATCTGAACTCTGAAACAATAAGAGATCAAAAATGACCTGACATATATATACATGACCGTTTGTGTTTCTTACAGAACAAGGTAAAAGGTTACGTACAGTAACGACTTTGTTACCGTCAACGCACAATCCTGTATGAAAGAAGAGGCCCAAAAGGGCCTGTAGACGCTCTACTTGTATGATGTGATTCAAAAACATAAACATGATAGAGGCCAACCCAAGAAACATGTTTCCTATATATAACTTTGGGTCGCTGTGGTGGCCATTTTGATTATAAGATCAAAACGAAAAACACAAACTTGATAGAGGCCCACCCAAGGAACATGTATATGATATTTCACAAGAATGGAACAAGTGGTTTTGGAGATGTCGTTTAAAATTTCCTTAAATTTAACCTAGTTTTAGCCATGGTGGCCAAAATACTTACGGATGTTGTTTGTTCTGCTTTCGCAGTCAGGAGAGTCGGTCTACATATGCAGCGCTCTTTTTGAAACTGTGACGTCACGTAATTTTCACACGTCACTGAATCACCAATAATAGCATGTGTTTTCCACATCAAACAATATCATTAAATTATTTTAATTTCTCGCTCAATATCAGTTTAAAAGGGACACACGGAAATCTTGATATATTTTTCATTTTTCGAAATAATTGTTTTATTTATTTAGCGCTTTCCTTTAAATATCAAGCGTGGTGCTTATATTTTGCTTATTATCACAGAGCCCCTCTATCTGTGTCACTCGCCAGATAGTGTGAAATACACCTCCCAAAATAACACGTTTTTGATTGTCATTCTCGCTTCTGAGAAGTCGTCGGCGACCTAAGGTCATATTTGCGGCCCTGGAATGTTTTGTGAGAAAATGCAAAATTTTTGAATACACTCAAAGCACTCGTTTATTAATGTGATAAGATGAGGTATTCAGTGTATTTCATTGATAAAGTATGAAATTAAACGTATATGGATGTGCATCTTCCCCAAAAGCGTTACAAAATTAGCGATATGCTTCTTTTTTCCAAACAATCGTAAATCATAACAATGAGCGGCCCTGGATTGTTTTGCGAGAAAATGCGATTCGAAGAACTTCTTTTTTTAATGCGACTGGATGAGGTATTCAGTGTATTTCATTGGTAAAGAATGAAATTAAACATATATGGATGTGCATCTTTCCACAAAAGCGTTACAAACTTAGCGATATGCTTCTTTTTTCATATGTCACCGTTTTTTGCGATTTCAAAAAAGGAAAAGATATTTAGTTCTGAATGTTTAATTGATATACAGGCCTAACACTACTGCATAAATGTTCAAAAATACACTAAGTGGACATATGTTGGGCAAGGCAATTGCCTTTTGAAAATATGCTTGCTCTGAGGCTGAGAAAATGGATTTTAAAAATATTTCCAAAAAAACATTTTTGAAACGGTCAATAGCACTGAGAGTGCCTTCTGATTAAAACAAGGCATAATTCATTTTACAACTAAAACCATCTCAGAGCAGATGGTGTATCTTAGAATTATATAAAACAAGAGCTGTCGGAGAACAGCGCAGCTCGACTATTCGATTTTTCAGAGAATAATAAATTTATAGGTAGTATATACCATCAGAAAACAAGGCTACAACAATGTGGGGTGGGGTTGGGAGCAAGGCTACAACAATGTGGGGTGGGGTTGGGAGCACAACATAACTATGTGTAAGAATTGACCAAAAATACACAGAAATATGTAAAAAAATAAATAAAAATAAAAAATTGTAGTTTTGAGTGGGTGCGAGATGGGGGTGGGAGCGAGGCGGGGGTGGATGGTAGGGGGAGTGGGGGTGGTGAGGGCAACATATATGTGTAAGAAGCTATGTAAGAATTCATCAAAACAACACAGATATATGTAAAAAACAACAACATCAAATAAAAATAATCGTTTCGAACGTGGGGGTGGGTGGGGTGGAGGTTGTGGGGTGGGGGGGGGGGGGGCCGCAGGGGGAAGGGGCAACTTAATTTTAGAATTGACAAAAGCAACAAAGAAATATGTAAAAAAACAAAAAAAATAGAGTTTCAAGTGGGTGTGTGGTGGGGGGGGGAGGGGGATGAGAGGCGAGAGTGGGTTGGGGGGTGGGGGTGCAGAGGGGGCAGGGGACAACAAATATGTGTAAAAATTGACTAAAACAACAAATACGTAAAAAAAAAAAATCAAGTGGGGGAGTGGGCGTATTTCGTGGTTGACCCAAACCACGAAATCAAATACCCACGATTATAAATGTCCAGAGTTTGAATTAAGTAGTATGTGTACGAAACAGGCTTTTCCTGTTCGATTTTTATATCTACTATTAAAACATTGTTCCCGATCGGTTATTTATTGCAGTTTTATCAATGAGTTTGGCATATTAACGTAAGTTATTGAACCAGGTTGGTTGTTGCAGATAAAAAGTTTATCATTATGTATGTATTGAATAATTATATAATTATTTATATAATAAACAAAATAAAAACTTGCTGGTTTGTTTTAATCTTTTCAATATGTCAGTATGTATGCCGATGTGTTGACACATCTGTGTTTACGCAAGCGGACTAATAAATCCATTCACGAATGATATTTAAGTTTGTTATCGTTGTCATCATATACAGAGTATTGACCTTGAGTGGTCGGCAAAGTGAAATACTTGTTGGTATTTTCAATAACACGTACAGATTTTTATATATTTAATCAACAGAAAACAAATACTAGCAACAAACAAAGCACACGCCAACATAGCAACATTTAAAATACAATACAGTAAGACACACATATGCAAGCACTCTACGTTTTAATATCAATTAGTACTATTATCATGCAATCAAAACAACTTAACGTGTTTCAATTACCTGTTTTAACACCCAATAATTGACGCATTGTCACTCATAAATATTCATGAGCTAATTATAGCTGTTAGCCAATGCAAATCAGAGATTTGACACACATCGACGCAGGTGTCCGCCATTTCCTTCCCAAACAAACAATGGTGTCAGACAGGGTAAAAATTAAAAACAAACAACAGGAGATCAAACCACATCACCCGCCGAGTAGGTTTTTTCAGTGTTAGGTGACCTGGGTTAATTGTTTATTAGGACAGGTCTGACGTAATCGCCAGACAGCTCTGCCAATCTGTAGCCTGGGGATGTTTTTGCACTTACAAATCTGGGTCCAATTTATCATGTCTTTTTTTTACAGATTTTGTTTCCTCGAAAATCAGAAATGCGCGAAATTACGTCCCCTCGAAACTGTCTTTTTGAAAAGAATCGCGAAATTTAATCCCGACGAAATAAAATGATTTCACAGTAGCTAACTCAGATTTGTGTTTTTCATGGCCGTCGATCATCCAAGGAATTTGAAGGATTTTGATGAAACTTAAATCACAATGATCTTTCGGATAGTCCCTCTCAGATTTTTGTTTTTTGCGACTAATGGTCATCCAAGAGGGTTGGCCTCTTATCAAGTTTGTGTTTTTCTTTATCGTCGATTAATCAAAATGGCCACCACGGCGATCCAAAGTTTACATAGAGTTATGTAGGAAAAGGCTAAAAATAACATATTTTCTGAAACCGCTTGAAGGACTTTGAAACTTCATTACAATGATCTTTAGGATAGTCCTACTCAGAATTGTGTGTTTTGCATCTGTCAGTCATCCAAGATGGCCGCCATGGCTAATATAAGGTCAAATTTAAGGAAATTTCAAACAACATCTCCGACGAAACCACTTACTCCATTCTTGTGAAATATCATATACATGTTCCTTGGATTGGCCTCTTATCAAGCTTGTGTTTTTCTTCATCGTCGATTAATCAAAATATTCAAAATTGCCGCCACGATAACCCAACATGTTTCTTGGGTTGGCCTCTATCATGTTTATGTTTTTGAATCGCATCATACCAGTAGAGCGTCTACAGGCCCACTTGGGCCTCTTGTTGTAAAACTCATGGTGTCCAGTTTTTCTACCTAAATTGCATTTGTCCAATCATTAATATTTATTATAAGAATAGTATAAAGCAAATAATATTTGCATATTGACAATATTCACCAATAATATATGCAAACATATGGCAGAATAACTAATTAAGACAAGATGAAAACTTTAAAATTGTATTTAAATATATGCCAACAGGTATAAAGTGAACATGATACTGGATTAATAAATTGGGAGACTAATCTTAATGCTAAATAAAAACTTCAAGTTTGCAGTATGTCCCTTTAATGGTATAATCGCGAAACATGTAAAAAGAAGAAAAGTAGTATTGAATGTGCAAATTTAAAGGGAATACAATATAGATTAGCATATATCAATTTTAATAAGTTTAGCCACTTGCTAAAAGAAGCACCTGCGAAGGTTTTCTACTTGCTATTTTAACTAATTAAGGTACGTGCATTAATAATTTAAAACCTTGTTTCATTTTAGAAGGATTGCTATACATGTAAATAATGACATATTTACAATCAGCTACATGCAGGACCTAGTGGGTTTCTTGTATTACTTGGAAAATTTAAGCAAGTGCTATTTTTTTCTACTTGCAATCTGCAAAAATCTACTTGCATTTTGAAATTTGAACCCTGATTAGATAAGTTATAATCATAATATGAATAAGAATACGAATAATAAAATGAAATAATGTTTAAAACTGATTAAACGATTGAGTGATTGCTAAATGGGTGACTTGATAAATTATTTTACTGATGTGATAAATATGTGATATGAAAGGGACTGGAGGCAGGGACTGGAGGCAATCTGTAATAAAGCAGAATTCTAAAAAAAATCTGTTACTACAGAATCAGTATTGAAATTAAATTTTGATTGCATTTTAGTTGAATTAGGGTTTTACATTATATCTTTATTTTAGTCATTCATTTGGACATTATACATTTGTTATTATTTAGTTCAATCTTGATGAGAAGTAAGAATTAACAACGAGAAACCTAGTAAAATATATTTGTGTTTGTGAAATTTGTGTTTGTGAACATTTCTGGAAATCTCACACAACGTCACCTAGACAGTAATGGCCTCAGCTAATTCTCCATAACAAAAGTGGACACTAAACAAAAAAGGGCTGAAATCCAATTTGGTAACGTGTTATGGTGAAGAATCTGGGTATATGTATGTGTTCCTGGAATAAAAAAGCCAGTAGCCTGCAACCACAACCACATGACTATCATCCACAACACCGACAACAATCGATTGATAATAATCATCATCAATAAGAGCAACAAAAAACAAAAACACCAACTGCAA
>JAWPHD010018351.1:0-40308 GCA_037043455.1 Cyrtodaria siliqua | reverse complement strand
TTTAAATAAAGTCGCTTATCTTATCTTATAGGGGCTTCATTGTTCATCTGATCTTTACCAAACTTTATCATATTGTTAATGTCATTAAAAGCTCGAACAAGTTTGAAAAACAGCCATATCGGACCAGTTACAGCGGAGTTATGGCCCTTGAATTAGTTAAAAATGCTATATTTTGCCTCATTAAGACGATACGGCCTTCATTTTTGATCCTATCTTTACCAAACTTTACCACATTGTTAATATCAATGAAAGCTCAAACAAGCTTGAAAACCAACCATATCGGACTTGTAACAGCAGAGTTATGGCCCTTGATTTAGTTAAAAATGCTATATTTTGCCTCGTTAAGATGATAGGGGCTTCATTGTTCATCCGATCTTTACCAAACTTTACCACATTGTTAATATCAATGAAAGCTCAAACAAGCTTGAAAACCAGCTAGATCGGACCAGTAACAACGGAGTTATGGTCCTTGATTTAGTTAAAAATGCTATATTTTGCCTTGTTAAGACGATAGGGCCTTCATTTTTGATCCTATATTTACCAAACTTTACCACATTGTTAATATCAATGAAAGCTCAGACAAGTTTGAAAACCAACCATATCTGACTTTTAACAGCAGAGTTATGGCCCTTGATTTAGTTAAAAATGCTATATTTTGCCTCGTTAAGATGATAGGGGCTTCATTGTTCATCCGATCTTTACCAAACGTTATCAGATTGTTAATGTCGTTGGAAGCTCGAACATGTTCGAAAACCAGCCATATCGGACCAGTAACAGCGGAGTTATGTCCCTTGATTTAGTTAAAAATGCTATATTTTGCCTTGTTAAGACGATAGGGGTTTCATTGTTCATCCGATCTTTACCAAACTTTATCAGATTGTTAATATCAATGAAAGCTGGGACAAGTTCGAAAAACATTCATATCGGACCAGTAACAGCGGAATTATGGCCCTTGATTTAGTTAAAAATGCTATATTTTGCCTCGTTAATACGGTAGGCCCTTCATTTTTCATCTGATCTTTACCAAACTTTACCAGATTCTTTAGTTATGGCCCTTGATTTAGTTAAAAAGCTGTTTTTTGCCCGAAACTTTCAAAAAAACGTAAATGGCAGTTGCTCGCTTCATTGATGTTATAAGAGCCATGTTAGCCAGTATAGTGTCCACAGGCCCAAGAGGGCCTCTTGTTTTTTAAATGGTCTTTATGAAGACAAGCAGTGCCATGACAGACTTCATGAAGGCATGGAGTGCTATACAGACACAGAAGCTTTGGTTTGACACTGATTTCTTTCTCACAAACAAGTTCTTTTTGGATCACCTTGAGCCTTTTTAGATATTATTTTTACATATTTCTGTGTTGTTTTAGTAAATTCTTACACATAGCTTCTTACACATATCTGTTGTCCCCTCCCCCAAACCTCCCCCACCCACCGCCCCGACTGGAAACTTTTTTCTTTATATTTTCTGTGTTGTTTTGGTCAATTCTTAGACATATATAGCTATGTTGCCCCACACCCACACCCCATTGAAACTCTTTTTTTTTTTTTTTACATATTTCTGTGTTGTTTTGGTCAATTCTTACACATATATAGCTCTAAATTTTACTATAATTTGTATGAGATTTTAACAATAATTTTATATCGGCCCGAGTGTCTGTACAAGCCCCGTCCCCCATCCCCACCACCACATTGTTTAGCCTTGTTTTCTGATGGTATATACTAGCTATATAATTTATTATTCTCTGAAAAATCGAATAGTCGAGCTGCGCTGTTCTCCGACAGCTCTTGTTATTATCGTTTCCTGTTTGGATGCATTTTTTTTAAAAAAATTTCTAAAGTTTGTATATAAAAATTGTGCATGTTTTACATAGACTTATAGAGGGAAAACTTAAAAAATCTTCTTCTCTGAAATTACAAGAGCCAGAGGTTTAATGTTTTGCATTTGCTAGAGGCTTATGGTCCTCTACCAAGTTCGTTCAAATGGTGATCCTTGGGTCACATTTGGCCCCGCCCCAGGGGTCAAATGTTTAACATAGACTTTTATAGGGAAATACTTAAAAAATATTCTTCTGAAACTACAAGAGCCAGACGTTAATTGCATTTACTATAAGCTTATGGTCCTCTACCAAGCTTGTTCAAATAACAGCTGCTGCAGCTACCTGGTCTGTACTGGATTTGTTACTGTTACAAAGATCAAAAATAATTGTTGGTGTTTCCAAAGTCCACGGTGAAATTTGTGGTACCGTGGACTTTGGACTTACAAAGTAACACAAATTCCACCATGGATTTTGGAAACACCAACAATTTTTTTTGATCTTTGTAAAATTAGATTTACATATATCTAATACCAAATTACCTTATACTGATTTTAAAAGTTGTATTAACACATATATTCGTAACTCCTGGCAAACCGCTTGGGATTTGTCAGTTAACAATAAACTCCATCCAATTAAACCATTACTCGGAGAATGGCATTCTTCTAGTAGACCCATTCGTCGTGAGGAAGTTGTCCTAGCCCGGTGCTGGATAGGGCATACACGTTATACTCATTCATATTTATTACAAGGTGAGCAATTACCAGAATGTATACCCTGCTTTGCACCGTTAACGGTCAAACACATCTTATTGGAATGTGTAGACTTTGATCCTATGCCTCAAAGGTACTACAATGTTAATACTAGTTTTAGATTTCCTGAAGGAAGTCAAACTATATAAATCGTTATAATATATTCTTGTATATATTTACTTTTTTATATACCCTTTTTCGGGCATTTGTTGATTTACATATACAGTTTATATTACTACCATATCATCCCTTATTTTTTAATAGTTTTATCTTTATATATTTACATTAATTTTTAATTAATACTTAATTTCTTCATTTTTCATCAATTTTTGCGCACAGTATGACCTATTTATGTGTCGACGTGCCGTAAAACACCATTCATTCAAATAGTGATCCTGGGGTCACATTTGGCCCCACCCCAGGGGTCACATGTTTTATATAGGGATAATCTTCAAAAAATCGTCTTCTCAATTTTGACCAAACTTCACATGGATGATCCTTATATGAATGTTTTTCATTAAAATAAGTTAAACGTGACATCCAAGATGGCCACCATAGAAAAATCTTTGAATTACTTCTTGTACACTGGTTAGCTAGGGCCGTGGGTTCAAATTCCACTTGAGGTAATCTTTTTTCTTCATTTTTATCATTTTATTTTATTTTTATATGCGTTTTTCCTTTTGTTAATTTTTCTAAAGTTTGTTTATAAAGATTTTGCAATTTTTACATAGACTTATATAGGGAAAACTTAAAAAATCTTCTTTTAAATTGTTGGGTTTAAATTTTGGTTGAGGGTGTTGATGTGTTTTGCACTTGTTAAAAGGTACACCTGGGTCCAAAGTTTGTATGTAGAGATTTTACATGTTTTACATAGACTTACATAATGAAAGACTTAAAAAACATCTTCTATCAGAGGACAATCTTTTCATCATTGCAAAGATCCTCAGGTGATTGATTCAGGGCCATCTTGGTCCTCTTGTTTTATAACTCTTCTTATTGCAATGTTTTTTTTTTCAGGGATCGCATGTGCCAGACCTAGCGACAATGACTTTTTAAAGGCCCAGCTGCTCTCTGAGAGACAACATTTCTATTACGAGGATGAAATAATGTTTCGATGTAACCTTGGACACAAAACAGCAGGAGGTGGTGGGGATGTGATATGGATATGCAAGTCTGATGGAAATTGGGATATGACTGAAGGATCACCTATATGCACAGGTATGGAAAAGTGAAGTAGGAGCTATATAGGAATCACGCTGTCCATAATTTCCCTCGTTTAACATATTTTTGCTCTGTCAAGTAGCGTTGGTCCCGTTGCATTGCATTTCGTCCTGTAACATATTTTTATTACCAGCATTTCTCCAACAGTTTTAAATGGGTTGTTCCCAAACTTCATATACACATAACAACTGTTGGAGTGCGTGGTCCAGTGGTAGAGCGCCGAACTCATAATCGAGAGGTCGTGGGTTCGATCCTCGTAACGGCCATGTTATTTATCCTTGAGCAAGATAATTAATCCACATTGCTTAGTACTGGTTCTACCCAGGAAGCCATCGAGAGTGATTAATCTAAGTTGCAATAACTTGTTTCGCAATCGATGTAAAATGAATATGTTTAAACTATATACACATAACAACTGATGACTTTATGTCCCTCTACATCACCCATTGCCTATTGCCTAATTTATTACAAAATTTAGGGCCCTTAAATGTGTTGCCTTAGAATAAAAAAAGCGGGAGTATTCATCACCTTCAGTGATAATTCTAGTTTAATACTGTATCTTTTTGGTCCTCTCAAGTCTCAACAGTTGAGGAAAAGTGACCTGAGGGAATACAAGTTTTCTCAAAACCATGGAAGAACTATATCTGGATATAAAATGACAAGTGAAGCAAAATGTGTCAATAATTATTTTATAAGAGGTTATGTATAAGATTTTAAAATACAATTTTTCATGTTTTTCAAAATATGAAAACATGAAGAAAAAAAATCAGCTGGAGTCAGTGTTACAGGAAATTAATGAGCAAATTAAATAAAATTGAGTCATAGTTGTTTTATGTTCTGGAGTTGCGCGAGTGTGACACTAAAGGTAATACAAGTGTTGTCTGTTAGGGAGCATTAAAGGGACACTTGGCAATCTTGAAGTGTTTATCAGGCATTAAAATTAGCATCTCGATTTATAATTCAGTATCATTTCAACTTGCAATCTTCTTGCATATTTTGAATACAATTTTGAGTTTTCAAATTTTCTTTGTTATTCTATCATGGGTTTAAATGTTATTGGTGTAATATATAGAGAATATTATGTCAGTGCCTTTTACTATCAAGTTTATTAGGCGAGGCTTAGAAAACGAAGAATGGCAAGGCTCGATTTTAATGATTGAACACATGCAACAAATGCCGCGAGTTTTGAATCAAGATTGCCATGTGTCCCTTTAAAGATTGAAGAAAAGTAAGGGTTTAGCTATTCAGCTGACACTCTTTTTATGACTGCAAACTAAAACCAAAGATATTTCCAATTATTTCTAGCCATGCCATGTTCAGGACTTCCCAACCTTCCATTCTCACGTTACATAAAGGACGATGCAGAGGTGAACCGTGATACAGTGACTGTAGAACCCTGGGATAGTATTACGCTTGAGTGTCAGCTGACAGTGGACATGGCATACAACCAGACTCTCTACTGTACCTACAATGCTGATGAGAATGCCTTCACATTACCGAGAAATGTTGCCTGTCGCCGTATGTCAGAGTTTTTATTTCATCTTTAACTCTAATTAAGCAGAGCTTATGGGATGGAGAGATGTCTGTTGTTAACTTTTGTTTTAAACAACATCTCCTCTGAAACTCCGGGTAGAATTTGATGAAACTTCACAGGAAGCATGCTTGCATGGTACTCTCTCCAATTTATGCAAATCGTCCCTATTCGTTAACAAATATGGCCACCATTACTCAAAATAGAAACATCCATTAATTAATTTGACGAAACTTCATAACAAGCATCTTTGCGTGGTCGACCCCAAAACATGAAACTGTAGAGAAAAAAAATCTTCTGAATCTGCTTTTCAAATTGAAGTTGAACTTGGCCACAGTGTTGCTGTTGCTGGGTGAGAAGTTGAACTTGGCCACAGTGTTGCTGGGTGAGAAGTTGAACTTGGCCACAGTGTTGCTGGGTGAGAAGTTGAACTTGGCCACAGTGTTGCTGGGTGAGAAGTTGAACTTGGCCACAGTGTTGTTGGATGAGAGCCCAGTCAGATTTGTTTGTGTTTAAATTGCCAGTCCTTATCCAAGATGGCCATTACAGATAAAAATTGATCTGAATTAGGGAATGTTTTTGTGGGAGTCGAGGGGTCTTTCTTAAATTTGAAAAATAATGATATTTTATATTTTAACCCTTAACCCACTACATATATATATAAAGGACTGTTCTTTCTTTGAATTAAGACCATTCCATTTATGTGACAAAGGGGTGTTTTGGGGAAATTGACTGATCAGCAGCCAGACATTGTAAACCAGCCTGCGAGTAACTTAGTAGGTTAAGGGCTAAAGTGCCTTAACAAATATGTGAGCCTGAAAATGATCCCTTATTCACAAGGAAATTCATTTTGCACGGTCATATGTCTTATCCTAGGTAACACACGCGTGCCAGGGTTAATTAAGCCTGATTCCATCCAAAAGCTATGTTGAATTCAAATGTTTGATCTATATACCATATAGTTTGATTGATATTACTTTTCATCATGAATTTGAAGATTATTAACATTTGAGATTCTTCTCAAAAAAGCCGGGTGTACCCCATTTGAAACCAATTTTTAGCTGTACTGGCCAAAAGCCATTAGAGCTTATGGGATAACAAGTCTGTTGTCTGTCGTTCATTAATTCTCCCTACAGTAAGAGAATAGGGTCATTATTTTTCATCTGATCTTTACCAAACTTTACCAGATTGTTAATATCAATAACGGCTCAGACAGGGTTGAAAAACAACCAGATCAGACAAGTAACACTGGAGTTATGGCCCTAGATTTTTGTAAATTGTGCTATATTTTTCCAGTTGGACAATATGGCCTTCATTTTTCATCTGATCTTTTCCAAACTTAGCCAGATTGTTGATATGAATGAAGGCTTGGACAGGTTTGAAAAGCAGCTAGATCAAACCAGTAACATCGGAGTTATGGCCCTTGATTTTCTTAACTGTGCTATAATTTGCCTCGTTAAGACGATAGGGCTTTCATTTTTTATCTGGTCTTAACCAAAGTTGTCCTTATTGTTTATTTCAATGAAAGCTAAAACATGTTTGAAACCCAGCTAAATTGGATTATTAACACCATTGTTATTGCTCTTGATTGATTGAAAATGCTATATTTTGCTTTGTTAAATTTGTTAATTTTAACTTCATTTTTCATGCAATCTTTACCAAAATTTAAAATGTTAATATCAATAAAAGCTCGGACTTTGAAAACCAAACAAGCCTGACTTGCTATAAATTGCTTTGTTAAATCTGTAGCTACATAATTTTTCATCTCATCTTTACGAAACTTATTCAGAATTCAGAGTGTTAATATCAAAAAATAATCTCAGGTTTGAAACTTATTTCATTGGTTCTGTTAAGCATTATTTATTTATTTATTTTGCTCAAACTGTAATGGCCTCTTTACTCATTAGAGTGATACAGGCCCTCAATACAGGTTGTTTTGAGCTTCTTGTTTAGAGCATCGTCAGGCTTTGTTTTTCAAATGATTTCAACCAAATTTGTACAGCCAGTAGGGCAGTGCAGGCCTTCTTGGGCCTCCTGTTCAGCAACTTTATACAAATAGAGCATCACAGGCCCACTTGGGCTATTTAGGCCAGTTTCGCCTCTTGGTTAGTCAAAAAAATCACAGACTTGTTAACACTTAATTAAATGACCATCCTAATTCAGCCATCTCCTGCGGACAACCTGAAGATCAGCTACCTGATGTGGCTCAAGTCCTCGGTCTTACAGGAAAAACTTTTTTGAACCCCAGCCAGTTTACGTTTAGTTGTGCTAATGGTTTTACTGTCCAAGGAGAAAGTGAAGATGGCGATACTACTGTGAGGTGCAAGATGAATGGACGATGGGCTTTAGGAACACTTGAATGCATTGGTATGTATATTGATGTTGTGCATTGCAGACCTATCAATATTTTGGGGTGGGAGGTTTTGGGGTGGGGGCAGCGGTTATACCATGGTGATTAGAAAGAAATGAGTTGCCATTAAGTGGGAATTAGACCAACAATGACATTGGAGTAAGAAATTAAGCAAAACTCATACCAACATGGTGATAGTTGAGAATTACAAACAAAACCGCATACCAACATGGTAATATTTAGTTTTTTTATTAGCTCCAACCCTGTGGAAGTGGACACAGATGTTGCTCCTAGGGATGGAATTAGACAATTCAGTCTGTACATTTGTCTAATTCCTCTGGTTATGAATGCCCTATTACATTACTAGACTTACAAAGCATGATGCCATGGTGACCATCTATAGTGAAGTTTCAAACTAGAGTGGGGGCGTCCGTGGCCGAGTGGTTAACGTCTCTGACTTGAAATCACTTGCCCTTCACCGCTGTAGGTTCGATCCCTCAGGGGCCTAGGAATCTTTATGTGAGGAAGCTATCCAGCTGGCTTGCGGAACGTCGGTGGTTCTACCCAGGTGCCCGCCCGTGTACGAAAATTGCCCGGAGGGACACCTGGGGTCTTCCTCCAACACTGGAAGCTGGAAAGTCGCCATATGACCTTAGCTGTTGGTGCGACTATAAAATCCAATTCAATCAATCAAACTAGAGTGTTCGAATGAAGAAAGTTTGTCTGTGATGAAGTTGCTCCACCCTCTCAATACAACAGTCAGTGCATTGAGCATTTAAAATCCACAGGATTTATTGCTTGGGAAAGGGTGTGGTTGGGTAGGGGGTCACTGGAATGTTTTTGTTATTTTACAATCTGAATTATATCAATATGCCTTAAAGTGTTGAATTTATGGTTGGAATGTATCACTAGTACCTAGTAATCCTTTGGAAACCACAATCCAATGTAATACACATACTTTGTTAATCTATGCAATGACCAGCACACAAATATGTCCATTCAACATTTTCTCTCATGTGTTTTCATCTTATACGGGACACTGTTATATGAATACTAGTATACTGTTTTCTGCATTGAAATTTAAATTTAAATGAATAGGTTGTATATTACTGAAACCTCCATTTGTTGGAAAACCAAGTTATCTCTGAAACACAAAAACTCCCAGATTTGTAATATTTGACCTGTGGAGTGTTATTTATGTTCAGCCGCGAGATGCCCAGGTCCAGGTACACCTGCCGGTGCTATGCAGATTGTAACCAGCTATGAAAAGGGTCAAATACTGACGTACGCATGTCTCCGAGGCGGATATGAGCTCAACGACCCTACCAATAAATCATGTGAATATTTAAATGGAAATGCGAGTTGGAGTGGTCCAAATGTCAATAACCTTCAATGTTCTGGTAAGTCATCTCTGCACATTGGTCTATCTGTTCATTCGTATGTTTGTCTATTTCATATTTTGTTATTTATCAGTGTAGTGGGATTGTTAGATAGTTCTTGATAAATACATCAGGATATTTTATGGGATGGCAACATTTTCATTGATTATATTTCACATGAGCCATATCAGCTTATATTTTCACTGTTATTTTTCTACTTTTGTTAAATGTCAAAACAACCTTTTTTAGAAAATAACGAGTGAATGTATATCATTAGCTTGGAAATGAGTCGCAGTTTTGGAAAATATGTCAAGTACTTTACGAATTGTTGACATTTAGAGATTTCAGTATGCCGGTTCAAATTCATCGAGGAGTGAGCGAACATATATTTTCACGAGTGCTTTATGAAAACATAAAAAAATTCACTATGATTCACTCCAAACCAACAAATATCCTCTCTATATTTAACTGATAAATTGATATTTTATCATTTAGCTTAAAATAAACAAGTAATAAGAAACTTTCTCACTTCATGAAAATAATTCCTATATCACTCCAAATCAACAAATATCCTGTATAAATCCTATATCACTCCAAATCAACAAATATCGTGTATAAATCCTATATCACTCCAAATCAACAAATATCCTGTATAAATCCTATATCACTCCAAATCAACAAATATCGTGTATAAATCCTATATCACTCCAAATCAACAAATATCCTGTATAAATCCTATATCACTCCAAATCAACAAATATCGTGTATAAATCCTATATCACTCCAAATCAACAAATATCGTGTATAAATCCTATATCACCCCAAATCAACAAATATCGTGTATAAATCCTATATCACTCCAAATCAACAAATATCCTGTATAAATCCTATATCACTCCAAATCAACAAATATCGTGTATAAATCCTATATCACTCCAAATCAACAAATATCGTGTATAAATCCTATATCACTCCAAATCAACAAATATCGTGTATAAATCCTATATCACTCCAAATCAACAAATATCGTGTATAAATCCTATATCACTCCAAATCAACAAATATCGTGTATAAATCCTATATCACTCCAAATCAACCAATATCGTGTATAAATCCTATATCACTCCAAATCAACAAATATCCTGTATATTATTCTGGATATTTGTTGATTTGGTGTGATATAGGATTTATTTTCATGAAGTGAGAAGACTCAAATATTTTCATGAGCGCTGATATATTTCACTGATAATTTCTGATATTTCATAATTTAACTTGAAATAAACAAGTATGTTTGGCTTTTATAAGAAACTTGGGCATTGAAATTAGCCTCAAAGTCATGTGACAACGAAGGTTTTTTATAATATCTTTTGATATAATTATTATAGTTTGCCTCTCTTTCTTAATTCTTGTCTTATCCTTTTTTTTTATCCTCTACTCCTCCCTCACAATGAAAGTTAACAGTTGATGACATATTCTCGCTTCTCACTGCTGCGGGTTTGAATCCCACTGGGAGCTCGACTTGTCAAGTGAGAAAGTGTTGATTCTTACAGATGGCGGGAAATACAGTACTGGTTCTATGGGGTGGTCTGCTGTACCACAAAAAAATCGACCCTTATATATGGCCTAACATGTGCTAAAATGACATAAAACACCATTCAAACAAACTTATTTCAGACACCACACTGCCAGTGATAACAGACTGCCCACCTTCTGCTGTCTACCTTGATCCTATGCAGCCTGCACAGTACCGGGTCCCATCTGCCGCTGACAACAGTGGGGCTTTGTCGAGTTTCTCTGCCAACTCGAGTGTACGGCCTGGTGATGTAATCACAGCCCCTGTCACAGTCATGACGTACACTGCTGCAGATTACACAGGAAACACGGAGACTTGTTCTATTACACTGCTGCAAAAAGGTACTTTATCAAACACTTCAGAGTAAAAATAGTCTTATTATTTCAAAAGATGTTTGAATTGGTTAATAAGCTGCCTTAATAGAGTTGAGAGTAGGAATAGAAAAGGAGCCAACAAGTGTTTGTTTTGAAATATAACAATTTCTTTAATTGTTAAATAAACACAAATTCTCTTACTGTCTATGATGAACAGCATATTATAACTAAACCTGAAAACTCTACATTTTACATTTCTATAATAAGGATAAAACCTGGTTAAATCTCAATGACGTCATATATTGAGTAAACCTCTGAAGACGATGTCCGACGTAATATACCTATACTTTTGTATATATGCCGTGTAAGCAATGAACTGTTTGTTCGAAATCATCAACCGATTCAGTCTGTTTTTTGAGCATAGTATGAGATTGGGCCCTATTATGTCATTTCTTTTTCCTCACAGTGGTTGGCACTGGACCTGTTATATCAGACTGTTCTTCCAAGTCTCGCTATGTCGCTACTGATGCAAGAACTACCTATACTGCGGGGGAGTTCTATGAAATCACGGCTGATGAGATTATCGCCCAACCGGCATCATTCTCTGCAAATATCGACGACAGTGTAGAAGTGTACGTCACTGCCAGAAACAACGATGGTACTGTGAAGCAGTGTGCTTTCCAAGTTATTTTTAAAGGTATTTAAATGAATAATGTTGAGTTTTTAGCAAGAACATTAATTTTGTTGTGTCACATAGGTAATGTGGACATGAGTTACATAAAAGGATCAGTTTTGATAGGGCAGAGGACCATATATATGAGCCCATGAATGAAGACACTTGATGATTTCCACATGGTTTGTCTCATATCTTTAATACACAAACATAAAATGTAGTGCTACTACTTCGCTGCAGAAGCCACTGATTATTTCCTTCGAACCTGAATTCTCCAAATTTTCCAGTTTCTGTGTCACAATTGAAAGTGATGTTGCATGCAATTTTTATGCTCCCGCCATTCGACGTTCTTGCCCCTGCCATTCGAGGAACCTCGAATGGCGGAAGGACATATATAGTGTCCGTGTGAGCATGCGGAAAATTTGTCTGGACTAACTTGGAGTCTTCTCTAAACTTGGTCAATTTGTATATACAATGTCTCGTCCAAGTTCGATAATCGACCCCATCACCTCAGTAATTATGTCCCTTCGAATATTAAAAATGGATGAAATTAATGTTGTCCAAAAGACAATTTTGTTTTTAATATGTGAAGCAATAACAGATGTATCGGTGTCCTATGGACATGTTTCTAGCTAATAATTTCGATAAAATAAATTAATGTTGAATTAAAAAAACAACAACACTAAAATTGGTAACCTGCAGGTGTTGCCCATGTGACGTCTGATCCATGAGTCTGCCCAGATTATTATTGACCTGTTGGATTGCCCATTTGACTACTGACTTGTGACCCATGTGAGGCTTTCTTATGTGACAACTGACCCTTGAGGCTGCCCATTTGACCCATGTGAGGCTTTCTTATGTGACAACTGACCCTTGAGGCTGCCCATGTTACCCATGTGAGGCTTTCTTATGTGACAACTGACCCTTGAGGCTGCCCATGTGACCCATGTGAGGCTTTCTCATGTGACAACTGACCCTTGAGGCTGCCCAAGTGACCCATGTGAGGCTTTCTTATGTCACAACTGACCTGTGAGGTTGCCCGTGTGACCCATGTGAGGCTTTCTCATCTGACAACTGACCCCTGAAGTTGCCTATTTTACAACTGACCCCTGAGGTTGCCTATTTTACAACTGACTCCTGAGGTTGCCTATTTTACAACTAACCCCTGAGACTGCCCATATGACATTACTGACTCCTGAGGTTGCCCATGTGACAACTGTCCATCAGACTTACTAATGTGACAACTGACCCCTGAGGCTGCCCATGTGCCAACTGTCCATCGGGCTTTCTTATGTGATAACTGACTCCTAAGACTGCCCTTGTGACAACTAACCCCTGAGACTGCCCATATGACATTACTGACTCCTGAGGTTGCCCATGTGACAACTGTCCATCAGACTTTCTAATGTGACAACTGACCCCTGAGGTTGCCCATGTGACAACTGTCCATCAGACTTTATAATGTGACAACTGACCCCTGAGGTTGCCCATGTGACAACTGTCCATCAGACTTACTAATGTGACAACTAAACCTTGAGGTTACCTATCTTACAACTGACCCCTGATGTTACCCATGTGACAACTGACACTGAGGTTGCCAATGGGACTACTGACACCTGAGGTTACCCATGTGACAACTGACACTGAGGTTGCCAGCCAATGTGACAACTGACCCCTGAGGCTGCCCATTTGACAACTGTCCATCAGACTTACTAATGTGACAACTGAACCTTGAGGTTGCCTATCTTACAACTGACCCCTGATGTTAGCCATGTGACTACTGACACTGAGGTTGCCAATGGGACTACTGACACCTGAGGTTACCCATGTGACTACTGGGGCTGCCCATATAACTACTGACCATTGAGTTTGCCTATCTTACAACTGACCTCTGAGGCTGCTTACCTTACAACTGACGCCTGAGATTGGCCATGTGACTACTGACCCTGAGGTTGCCTATTCTACAACTGATCCCTGAGGTTGCTTATTTTACAACTGACCCCTGAGGCTGCCTCTATGACAACTGACCCCTAAGGTTGCCTCCATGACAACTGACCCCTGAGGATGCCCATCAGGCTTTCTTATGTGGCAACTGACCCCTGAGGTTGCCTCCATGACAACTGACCCCTGATGTTGCTCATCATACTTTCTTATGTGGCAACTGACCCCTAAGATTGCCCTTGTGACAACTGACCCCTGAGGCTGCCCATGTGACAACTGTCTGTCAGGCTTTCTTATGTGACAACTGACCCTTGAGGTTGCCTATCTTACAATTGACCTCTGATGCTACCTATGTGACAACTGATACCTGTGGTTACCCATGTGACTACTGACCACTGGGGCTGCCCATATGACTACTGAGCTCTAGTGCTGCCCATGTGACTACTGATCCTTGAGTTTGCCTATCCTACAACTGATCCCTGAGGCTGCTTACCTTATAACTGACCCCTGAGGCTGATTACCTTACAACTGACCACTGAGGTTGCCCATGTGACTACTGACACCTGAGGTTGTCCATGTGACTACTGACCCATGAGTTTGCCTATCCTACAACTGACCGATGAGGCTGCTTACCTTACAACTGACCCTGAGGCTGCTTACCTTACAACTGACCACTGAGGTTGCCCATGTGACTGCTGACACCTGAGGTTGCCGAGGTGACTGACTGCTGGGGCTGCCCATGTGACAATTGTTCCGTGAGGTTGCCCATATGACAACTGACCCCTGGGGCTGTCCATGTGACAACTGACCCCTGAGGCTGCTCATGAAAACTGACCCCTGAGGTTACTCATGTGACAACTGACCCCTGGGGCTGCCCATATGACAACTGACCCCTGAGGTTACCCATGTGACAGTTGACCCCTGAGTGTGGCTGCCTTTGTGACTATTGACCCCTGAGGCTGCCCATGTGACAACTGACCCTCGGATGTTGTCCATGTGACATCTGACCCCTGAGGCTGCCCATGTGACAACTGACCCCCGATGTTGTCCATGTGACATCTGACACCCGAGGCTGCCCTCATGACTAATAATCCTGGGGACTGCCTTTGTGATTACTGACCCCTCATGTTGCCCATATGACAATTGACCCTGAGGCTGCATATGTGACAACTGACCCCGGAGACTGCCCATGTGACCCCTGAGGCTGCCTTTGTGACAACTGACCCCTGAGGCTGCCTATGTGACAACTGACCCCTGAGACTGCCCATGTGATATCTGTCCCCTGAGGCTGCCCATGTGACAACTGACCCCTGAGACTGCCCATGTGATAACTGACCCCTGAGACTGCCCATGTGACAACTGACCCCTGAGACTGCCCGTGGGATAACTGACCCCTGAGGCTGCCCATGTGACAACTGACATCTGAGTTTCTGTGTGTGAAACTCTTCAAACAATTGGCAAGAGACATATCATTTTACAATTTATTAAATGCTTATTACACAAAGTCTTAAATGTAGATAGGCTTAATGACTATGAATTAAGTTGAAAAGAAATTAAGGTCAACTGTTTTCTGTGTCATGTGTTTGATTTTCAGTATGTAATCATCATAACTTTATTTGGATGTTTTATTTTGACTGTTTGACATTTCAGCTGGACAGTGTTTCCAGTCTGATATACCAATGACTGACCTGAACACAGATATCTTGTGTAATGGTAACGGTACCAGTATGTCGTGTAGTGTTGCGTGTAAGAATGGATATGCATATAAGGATGATACGACTGTGCAGACCCTGATGTGTAATAGAGGTTCTACAGAGGCCGTGTGGACCAACTTGCCACCTAAACTATGTCTGTGTAAGTTGTCTATATACTAGTAATTCAATAAAAAATTGATCATCGTTAACAACATTATATTATTGTTGGGGACTATAATTGTAACAAACTAATCCAAAGGTATTGTGAAAATATTTTTTACAATTAAATCACTGTTTTAACACATTTGGCAAAAATCCTTCAATCATATTGGTTGATGTTTTAATGTTGTGACTATTTAATTACTGCAACTATCAATGTTTTCCCCCACTGGGGTATTAGACAATAATGATTACACTGCGGTAGGGTATAAAACAAAACCCAGGACCAATTAAATTGGGGATATTTGATATTGGTATAATAGTTTCTACCCTGGGGAATTAGACTTAATTTTGCTCCTAGAGATGGGAATTGGACAATTGTATATTTGTCTAATTTCCCAGGGTGTGCCCGGTGGGGGAAAACATTGATAGATGCAGTTATAAGTAATATTTATAGCATGATTTTTCGAGTATATGCGATTTATACTGCTTCTCGAGGGCCGCAGAGTGCAGTATAAATCGCATACGAGAAAAATATGCTATAAATGTTTTGTACCAGAGCCATTATCCATCTACGCATGTGCAAGAAGTTTTAGGGCGTTGCAGTTTGACCCATGTTTTGATTATTGTAGCCAATCGCCTTTGTATATTATTGGGCAAATGCAAGGAGTGCTGTTTTGGTAATAATGAAGTCGTTTTGATTGACAGCAGCTGCTGTGTTGTAAATTACAACTGCGCCTGCGTAAAATTGAGTAAACCTTGGTAAAACTGCCGAATCTGTCATTTATAGCACGGCTGAAATATACCGGCATTTATACCGGCATTTATAGCACCGTTTAGGCTCAGACCTTCAGGTTTATGAAAATTATATCAAAAGCAAGAACAAAGGAAAACCATTAGAGCTATGGTAAAAATCAAGTCATGTAGCGTGTAACCATAAAAAACTGTGACCATATATAGTTTAATAAAACTGTCAAATAAAACCAAAAACAATGAAATGTATTTGAAGCACGTGTCATATGGCTATATAGAGTTGTTGAAGTCCCTATCCCGCCATCAACAGGCAAAGATTACAACAGATGTATACTATTTCTAAAATTACTGACGAGTAAAATATATATATAACTTACATATTTTGGCCAAATGCTATAGACACAATATAAACGGCTTTAACGAGCCAGGCCAAAAAATTGGAATTAACTTTGAATTAAGAGTTTATACCAACTCCAAATTCATTTTACGCGTGTTCACTATTGGGTATTTTTAAGTACCAGTGAAGAAACATACTTTTAATCAGCGTATATACATTATACCACAATAGCCTAAATACACACTATGCATTGTGTAATACCTGAGGATATACACAGCGTATGTTAGTTATTGTGGTATAAATACAATAGAGCATGAGTCTTGCAAGTGTACGGACGATAATGCACTAGCTAACGCTAGTGCATTATCTCCCCGTACACGTGCAAGACTCGTGCTCTATCCTATACTTATTTTATGACCTGAATACCTGGATAGGGTTTGGATAAACGATTTTTGCCATTATTTGGCGGGTTAGTGTCTATCCCAGTTTAGTTTCTGTTGTTTTATACAGACTAGTAGGATAAAAGACTAGACCAGTAGGATAAAAGAGGGGAATTGGTTGTCCTTTTGATTTGTTGGATTAATCGGATTTTCACTTTCTGCGTTCAGTTGTTAACATTTGCCTTTACATTTCATATAATATATATTATGTATCTATTTCATATTTCTTTTGTACGTCTGCTTTAAGAAGATATTAATCATGAATCTGCTAGGTTTAAACTTGGTATTTATTATAGTTTTAAATGCTAAAGTCGAAGATTTTCTCAAGAAGATTGTAATTATTCCAGTTTAACATGAGCTGCATTTAAATAAATTTTAAATAATTTGACAGTGTTGGTAAAAAGCGCCTTTATTTTTAATGTATGCCTTTATTTTCCAGCTATCTCGCCTGCACCATATCTTCTACAGATGAATATTACTTATAAAGGAAGTATCGCTGGCTCATCTACTTATTGCACAGGCGATGGCAGCCATGATAGAAAAATAGATAGTCTTCTCTTGTCATATAAGAATCTACTGGACTATGCATGTCGTGCACAAAAAGTAACTTGGCAACTTACTAGGAATGCTGCAACACAGCCCACTGGACTATTTACGGTAAATATCTATGGCCCTCCCTCACAACCTCCATTCTGCAAAACAAAAAACATTCTAAATGGGCACACTGATTTGCTCACGTTTCTATGTAAATATACATACATCACATTCATTCATCTAAATAACATAAGTGCATGAAATCTAAAGGGACGTGCAGCAATATTGCTGTATTTTCAGCTTAAACACGAACTTGTCTTAAGCAGCCATTCATGGGAAGGAAGCAGTATCTGCTAAAGCAAGGTGACCACTTAATAGAGGTGTTCATTCTCTTTTAAATTTATTATTTTTAGAAGGTTTGTTGCTATGGTAATACCAGTAGAAGGCAGATAATAACAACATAAATAATCATCTTTAATATGCAAATTGTATGGCAGGTCAGTTTCAATTCAGGATTGGCATTTGTCTCATATTAATAAAGAATGTGGCCTTTCCATTTTAACAGATTCTGAATCTGGGTACGTCCTACACAAAGTTTATTGCAGCATTCAAATTTCCTATTTCTTTTCCTCAGCATCAACCAGTTTAATTGCACCGACACCTCTAAGGTTAAACACTTTCAAATTGGCATAATTTTGTATCTTGTCACTTTGAAACAAAGTTGCAATGTGATACCTCTGCATTCGTTCAAATATATAAGCAATCGTCCCTTCTATTGTTAAACAATAATGTTTAATTCCCAAACAAAGCATCCCTTTGAATTTGAACCGCATTGCTTTAATTTCCTATATGCCTACACAATTAAACGTCATTTACACATGCAAGTGGGGTAGACTAACGGAGCGATTTGATTGGCTGAGACATTGCTTACAGTCCTATCACGCATGCAATAACTGTCAATGTTTTCACACAGTCATGTGAAATGTATACATTCGCACTGATTGACCCTGTCAAACCAGCTGATTATGAGTTAATTGGAGCAGGCTCATATGATGCACAGAATGATGAGCAATTAGTGACCGCTTAATTGATGGTTGATCTTAAAATTGGATGATTACTTGTGACCATTCACAGCGGATCAAAGGTGACTGCCTATTAAAGGACAATTACATAGGGAAAACGCATGGGAGGGTTTGAAACTGAGCGGTTACTTAAGGCGACCTGTTTATTAGAAGTGACCGTATATGCAGGTTTGACTAATTTAAAAGCAATTTTCTTTCCATGCTGGTTTATTTAAATTTAAGTCCATTAACATTCCATTAATTATAACCATTTTATTTTTTTCAAAATAACTGATTGAAAAAAAGGGAAAAGACTCTTGCCAATATCAAAATTATACATATTTACTTTAAAAGAAAACATTTTCTCCCATTTCTGCTCATGTGAGATAAGCATTTCCCTCATGTGAGATAACTCTATCTTACATGACATGTGACTTATGACATCATGACGTTGCGTCAACGTCACCTTGTTCTGGCATTAAATCAACAAAGTCATTGATTTTAGGCTGTTAATAAACACATAATTGGAGAAAAATAATCCATCTGATGAGTGATCCATGTGAGATAGGGAAATCTCACCCTCGGGATCAGAATTGCAACCAGGCACTCGGCAGAGCCTCGTCCCTGGTTACAATTCTGACCCTCGGGTGAGATTTCTCTATCTCACATGGATACTCATGATGGATTCTTATAATCATGCCTACTAGAATCTGCAACCGCCTCCAAAAAGAGGTGATAATACGACGTTTCGTTGACACTTCCGATGCGGTTGCGGAGAGTAAATGGAAGCAGCAACGGTAAGTGTGAATTAAATATTTTCGTTTTTTTCGGCGCTAACTTGATCTTTTTCAAAAATCGGGGAATGTGGTACGATGTAGGAATGTTTTCCCTTCCTGTTTCATGTGTTCGTTTCGAAATATATTAAAAAATGTGGTCTGTAGAATTGTCATAAGTCAATCGACGAGTGTAATTTTCTCAACTGGACATGGTTTTTACCCCGTTTTCCTGCTGTTTTATGAGAAATCTGCCCACGAATGAGGTCTATGACTTTGACATCACCTATTTTTCATCGTTCAATGAAAAAAATTCAATCGAATATATATTGAAAAGAATTATAGTCATTTTTTATGAAGAGGCAGTGTCGGAGAGTAAGAGGCGGATTCGGAGAGTAAGAGGCGGTTTTGGAGACATAGATAAATAATATGTAAACGCTTGCAATTATTGTGAAAATTGTAGAATTCAATACGTTTCAATAAATGCCGTTATTACGGTTTCGTCCAAGAATATATCTTCACGTATCACAAATCAAATCACACTGATCACCTTTTTAGACCGTAGTGTATTATTACGGAGATAGACGAGGAAGCCCGGTTGGGTTTGAAGGCTGAACAAAAGTTGCATTATACATATAATATACCTCTAAAGAACACACTTATAAAACTGCTTCCTATAGTTTTCAGATGTCTTCGTTGTTTCCAGTATTAATTATGTTTTATCGAGGAAAATTCTGGAACAAGCTTGAAAGATGAGAATATTTTAAAAAGTCATTTTTTCTGAAATTGTTTAAAATTTACAACAGTGTATTATTTCGTTTAAAAGAAAAAAATGATACAAGGTTAGATTTTCAACATTATATAATACAAAGAGGGAGACTGCAGAATATCAGTAATATATTTACAAAAATCGACAATTTAAACAGCAAAATAAGATTATTTATTATGCCTATTTATAAATCGAAAATGAAAGTACTTCAAAAGTCATGAAAGAGAAAGCGTTATGTTTAGACGGTAAAATGATGGTAAATAAAAGCATTAGGTTTTACTTATTAAACTATGAACTTAAACTATGAACTCCTGTGTTTGTACAAACAAATAATTTGTTACAAAATGATTTATAAACAATTTGTTGAAATATAAAGTAATCCGTTGGCGGTTATGTGTATGCGTATGTAGACAAAAGCCATATGTTGCTCGGTAATGCGTCCTATCTTCAGTTGTGACGTAGCCGGTGTATGTATAGAATGGCATTTGTTCAATACAATACCAGTATGTACTATAGACAGGTAGGCATGGAATGAAACACTACAATTGACAGAAAATGTAGTTACTTTATAAAATGTTTTTTGTTTAAAGTTAATAGATTTCTACTTTAGTTTGAATTACACATTTATGTTATACATACAATGCAGTTTGTTATACATTTATACGTAAATTGTAGTTATTGTGTAATTTGGCAAATCAAAAAAAAGTTGTCCTATTTCATGCCTAACAGTCTATACTTGACGATAGATGCACATTGTTGCTGACCTTTTAGCTAAACATATATTTCTGGGAATCTGGTCCTCGGTAAATAATTGTTAGGATTATAATAAAAGGTATAAGATCGGCTTTGAAATTGATGCAAAATGAATTAAACTTTTTTAAACTTTATAAGAACGCACCCAGTGCTATTTTTGATAGAGGATTGTACTAAATGAATGTGCTTATCATTTATTTAGAATTCATTTGGATCTATTAAGCGATTTCGGATCAGATCAACTGTAGGTTGCCTCGTGCATTTTACGGAAGATTCGGTAAATTTAGTAGCGACTGACTTATTGTTCAATGATGGGTAGGACCAGTAACAAGTATTTGCACAAATAATTCATCATAAACAATTGTATTGATACATTACTTATCAATTAAAATCAGTATAGATCTATTATATAGAGTGTATGTCTCCAAAACGGCCTCTTACTCTCCAATTCCGCCTCTTACTCTCCGACACCGCCTCTTCATATAAAATGACCATAATTCTTTTCAATTTATATTCAATTGAATTGTTTTCATTGAACGATGAAAGATGGGTGAATTCAAAGTCATAGACCTCATTCGTAGGCAGATTTCTCATAAAACAGCAAAAAAAGGAGTAAAAACCATGTCCAGTTGAGAAAATTACACTCGTCGATTAACTTATGACAATTCTACAGACCACATTTTTCAATATATTTCAAAACCAACACATGAAACAGGAAGGGAAAACATTCCTACATCGTACCACATTCCCCGATTTTTGAAAAAGATTGAGTTAGGGCCGAAAAAAACGAAAATATTTAATTCACACTTACCGTTGCTGCTTCAATTTACTCTCAGCAACGGCATCGGAAGTGTCTCCGAAACGTTGTATTATCACCTCCTTTTGGAGGCGGTTGCGGAGTCTAGTAGGCGTGATTATGCTATATTTGAAATGTATTTAGAAAACATGCAAAAACAAAAATATTCTGCAGTAAAAGATGCTAATTAATGTTTTGAATGAAACCAAGTATGTTTATTTATTTTTCCTGTTTTTCAGATGATAACCTCCTTTAGCTTGACCATGCTCACTCTTAATGCAAGTACAGAGAACAGGAGTGCCTGTATAGCTAAGCTCGGAGACATCGTAGACACTGGTTTCGGGTATGGAAATATACAGTGTGATGATCCACCAGAAACTTACAACTTTGCCTCCACATTAATTACATATACAGAGTTAGGCTTTTTGTGCAAGTCTGGATACAATATCAGTAATGGTGGATGTGGTAAGTGTTGGAAGGGCCGAGACCATGTGTAGCCATTCTAATACTTGATTAATCATGGTCTTTACTCTATAATTGTACAGACATTTGGCCTGTTCCGCAACAGTGCCAGTTCCGAAACAGTTGTATAGATTTCACTTCGTATCTGCGCATTTATAGTTTTTGTCTTGCCCTTTCGAATATTTTTTTTTATAGTTTTTGTCTCGCCTTTTCGAAGAAAAAAGAGATATAGGTGTTGCTTTTCCGGCGTCGGCAGCTTCTATATTCAACTTACTTGTTTAGGTCATTTTCTCACAAACGGTATGCATTAGACCTTTCAAACTTTGCTTATAATTGTATCTTGGGTAGTAAATTGCAACGTAACAAAGCAAATGTGGATGTGACTTCACCCTCCAAGCAAAGGGCAGATAACTTTAATTGTTACGTTTATGTCACTTTCCCATGAACTATAATTATGCACTAGATGCTTTAAACTTAGTTTATAGCTTAATCTTTGGAAGACAAGACATTCTATTTTGACTTAGTTGTGTAATTGGTAGTGCATCTTTTTGGACGCATGGATTTCATCTATGACTTTGACGTACTTTTTTGGGCTGATATTTCAGCAAAATGTAAACTCCATTGATTTTACTTATTAAAATGTTTACAAACTTTCATTTAAGCAACATTTATCTTTTATTTCTAAGCCCTGCCCTTGTTAGGCGAGACATGTGAATCAGCGGATTTCTTGTTTAGTGACCGTTTACTGATAGTCTGTATGTCACAAACTTTGTCCGGACTAGTTCTCCTGAACCCCTGGTCATATTTCAACAAAACTTTGCAGGAATGATCAGTCCCAAGCATAGCTGTGTATATCGCCGCAGTGTTCCGGTATAATGATTTTTGGCGGGGTTATGACCCTTTAAAAGTTTTAATGCACACACTTTGTCCGGACTAGTTCTCCTGAACCCCTGGCTGGATTTCAACTAAACTTTGCAGGGGTGATCAGTATCAAGCCCAGTTGTTTATTTCATTGCTGTGTTCCGGTTGATTAATTTTTGGCGGAGTTACGGCCCTTTAAATGTTTTAATACACAGACTTTTTCTGGGCTAGATCTTTTGAACCCCTGGCCAGATTTCAAAGAAACTTGTCGAGGATGATCAGTACAAAGCTTATTGCACATGTCGCCATGTTCCGGTTGAATGATTCTTGGCAGGCCCTTTAATACACAGATTTTGTTCGGGCTAGTTCTCCTGGCCAGATTTCAACAAAACTTGATAGAGATGATCATTGCTAAGCCTGGTTGTGCATATCATCTTTGTGTTTCAGTTGAATGATTTTTGGCAGATTTATGGCCCTTCCCCAGTGGGGTAGACGTCTGTTTTTATTAAAGGCGTCCGCTAGTTTGTTTTAATTTTAACAGAAAATTTTAAAATAAGTATTAGTCTTTCAGTATCATTTGTGATTTATTTAATCTGATTCGAACCTATTAATGAAACGGATTAACATGTAACCAGGGTTCTCCAAGTCTAGGAATTATAGGGTGGCGATGCAAATCCATTATTTTGCGTTTTTTTTATGGCATTTGCACAGCGACACCCGGATGTTGCAGGAGAGTTACCTCCCCTGTATGGTTCAGTCAATACGATTGAGGCACTTGCTTTATTGTTGAAGACTGGATGACAAGCATCTGCGTGATATCAGTTAACTACATGTAACCACAGGGTACCAAATCGGTCTAGATTCAGGTTATGTTATGGTGTTTGTTGCGTCCATTCATACAGTTGCACAGGCCCATTTTCGTCCAGATGAATTTCTGGTAAAATCCCGTTGTGTTCTACATCAAGTGTGCTAAATTAATTAGGTTTGTTTTACATGGCGGTATGTGCCGATATCGTGGCGGCCCGCCATCGTATAAGTGCTCTTTGAGAACACTGGTAACGTGGCGTGGAACTGGCCAACTGACCGTACTTGATGTTGAAATGCACATTAAGTCAAATTAATTTAAAGCCAGACTGTGCTTTTTTAGCTCTACTGATCAGAGATCAGCAGAGCTTATGCCGTGGTGCGGCGTCCATCGTCCGTCCGTCTGTCCGTCCGTCTGTCCGTCCGTTAACTTTTATTTGTAGCGACTACTCCTCTGAAACTACTAAATGGATATTCATAAAACTTTACAGAAATGTTGCCCATGAAGTCTAGTTGATCCTAGCAAAAATTCATGTTGATGTGAAATCCAAGATGGCCGCCAAAGCTAAAAATAGATTTTTTAAATTCAAGTTTGTAGCGACTACTTCTTGAAAACTATAAGTGATATTGATATGGGACTTTTTCTAAAATGATCAGCATGACATGATGTTGGTCCTTGTCGAAAATCGTTTTGATTTGACGTTAAACATGGCTGCCAGCGGCCATCTTTGTTTACATAGAGTTATATAATGAAAACTTGTAGCGACTACTCCTCTGAAACTACTTGACGGATTTTCATGAAACTTCACAGGAATGTTGCTCTTGATGTCTAAATGATCCTAGCAAAATGTCAGGTCGGCCGGAAATTCAAGATGGCCGCCACGGCTAAAAATAGATTTTCAAAATACAAGTTTGTAGCGACTACTTCTTGAAAACTATAAGTGATATTGATATGGGACTTTTTCTAAAATGATCAGCATGACATGATGTTGGTCCTTATCAAAAATCGTTTTGATTCGACGTTAAACGTGGCTGCGCCATCTTTTTTTACATAGAGTTATATAGTAAAAACTTGTAGCGACTACTTCTCTGAAACTACTTGGCGGATTTTCATGAAACTTTACAGGAATGTTGCTCTTAATGTCTTATTGATCCTAGCAAAATTTCAGATCGGCCAGAAATTCAAAATGGCTGCCACAGTTAAAAATAGATTTTAAAAAATAAGTTTGTAGCGACTACTTCTTGAAAACTATAAGTGATATTGATATGGGACTTTTTTTAAAATGATCAGCATGACATGATGGTTATCCGAGTCGAACATTATTTTGATTCGACATTTAACATGGCTGCCAGTGGCCATCTTTGTTTACATAGAGTTATATAATGAAAACTTGTAGCGACTACTCCTCTGAAACTACTTGACGGATTTTCATGAAACTTCACAGAAATGTTGCTCTTGATGTCTTATTGATCCTAGCAAAATTTCAGGTCGGCCGAAAATTCAAGATGGCCGCCATGGCTAAAAATAGATTTTCAAAATACAAGTTTGTAGCGACTACTTCTTGAAAACTATAAGTGATATTGATATGGGACTTTTTCTAAAATGATCAGCATGACATGATGGTTATTCAAGTCGAACATTATTTTGATTCGACGTTAAACATGGCTGCCAGTGGCCATGTTTGTTTACATAGAGTTATATAATGAAAACTTGTAGCGACTACTTCTCTGAAACTACTTGACGGATTTTCATAAAACTTCACAGGAATGTTGCTCTTGATGTCTAATTGATCCTAGCAAAATTTCAGGTCGGCCGGAAATTCAAGATGGCCACCATGGCTAAAAATAGATTTTCAAAATACAAGTTTGTAGCGACTACTTCTTGAAAACTATAAGTGATATTTTCTAAAATGATCAGCATGACATGATGGTTATTCAAGTCGAACATTATTTTGATTCGACGTTAAACATGGCTGCCAGTGGCCATATTTGTTTACATAGAGTTATATAATGAAAATTTATAGCGACTACTCCTCTGAAACTACTTGACGGATTTTCATGAAACTTCACAGGAATGTTGCTCTTGATGTCTAATTGATCATCGCAAAATTTCAGGTCGGCCGGAAATTCAAGATGGCCACCACGGCTAAAAATAGATTTTCAAAAAACCAGTTTGTAGCGACTACTTCCTGAAATCAAAATCAATCAGTAGAGCTTCAAGGTCATTGACCTCTTGTTAAATGTAAAATGAAACTGTAAACAGAGTTTTTGGATGTCTTTTTACTTCCATCACTTCATCAATAGAATATAGTGGAATTTTTGCAAAATATGCCAAATTAAATCAGGCGTATTTCATATCATGACAACACCCAAGAACTAATGCACTTTTGCCTTGTACCCAATGACTAACTGTGCCTCGGCATGCCTACAATAGATAGCAGGGCCAACGAGTCATTTTTCAGTACAGGTATTGGTTACATAACAAACAGATGTCAACACACATTAAAAAAGTTAGCATACCAAAATAAGAAAAAAAGGCTTTCAAACTTAGTTGATTCAATGATTGCATGGGAAAATCAGGCAACGAACACAAATTTGATGGTAATGTTATACACTTACATGCAACGAAGTTGAAATCATCCGTTACGAGTTAAAAAAAGCAAAGTCTGGCTTTAACTAAATTGAAATGTGTATTTAATATTTAAAACAATGCAAAAAAAAAATATGGTTGTTATGAACCTTTAACGAAGTTGAAACAAAAGAAGGAGTCTTGATCAAAATGGTCAAAGTACAATAATTTCATAAAAACAGAAATGATAAAATATGTGTTTTAATACTGAAACTACATTTTGTGAATGTAATTTTATATCAAAATGACGATAAATACAACTTAAAAGTATAAACAGACTATCACATAGCCATTAAACAACATTTGGTCCCATTAAATGGTTTATATATCACCTAAAATGCAAATTTACAGTATATTTAACCCATTTTTAGCTCAACTGATCAGAGATCAGCGGAGCTTATGCCGTGGTGCGGCGTCCGTCGTCCGTCCGTCCGTCCGTCTGTCCGTCTGTCCGTAAACTTTTATTTGTAGCGACTTCACAGCTGAAACTTCCATATGGATATTCATGAAACTTCACAGAAATGTTGCCCATAAAGTCTAGTTGATCCTAGCAAAAATTCATGTTGATGTGAAATCCAAGATGGCCGCCAAAGCTAAAAATAGAGTTTTAAAATACAAGTTTGTAGCGACTTCTTCTTGAAAACTATAAGTGATATTGATATGGGACTTTTTCTAAAATGATCAGCATGACATGATGTTGATCCTAGTCAAAAATCGTTTTGATTCAACGTTAAACATGGCTGCCAGCGGCCATCTTTGTTTACATAGAGTTATATAGTAAAAACTTGTAGCGACTACTTCTCTGAAACTACTTGGCGGATTGTCATGAAACTTTACAGGAATGTTGCTCATGATGTCTAATTGATCCTAGAAAAATTTCAGGTCGGCCGGAAATTCAAGATGGCCGTCACAGCTAAAAACAGATTTTTAAAAAATAAGTTTGTAGCGACTACTTCTTGAAAACTATAAGTGATATTGATATGGGACTCTTTCTAAAATGATCAGCATTACATGATGTTGATCCTAGTCAAAAATCGTTTTGATTCAACGTTAAACATGGCTGCCAGCGGCCATCTTTGTTTACATAGAGTTATATAGTAAAAACTTGTAGCGACTACTTCTCTGAAACTACTTGGCGGATTGTCATGAAACTTTACAGGAATGTTGCTCATGATGTATAATTGATCCTAGAAAAATTTCAGGTCGGCCGGAAATTCAAGATGGCCGTCACAGCTAAAAACAGATTTTTAAAAAATAAGTTTGTAGCGACTACTTCTTGAAAACTATAAGTGATATTGATATGGGACTCTTTCTAAAATGATCAGCATTACATGATGTTGATCCTAGTCAAAAATCGTTTTGATTCAACGTTAAACATGGCTGCCAGCGGCCATTTTTGTTTACATAGAGTTATATAGTAAAAACTTGTAGCGACTACTCCTCTGAAACTACTTGGCGGATTGTCATGAAACTTTACAGGAATGTTGCTCTTGATGTCTTATTGATCCTATCAAAATTTCAGGTCGGCCGGAAATTCAAGATGGCCGTCACAGCTAAAAATAGATTTTTAAAAAATAAGTTTGTAGCGACTACTTCTTGAAAACTATAAGTGATATTGATATGGGACTTTTTCTAAAACGATCAGCATGACATGATGTAGATCCTTGTGGAAAATTATTTTGATTCTACGTTAAACATGGCTGCCAGTGGCCATCTTTGGTTACATAGAGTTATATAGTAAAAACTTGTAGCGACTACTCCTCTGAAACTACTTGACGGATGTTCATGAAACTTCACAGGAATGTTGCACTTGATGTCTAGTTGATCCTAGAAAAATTTCAGGTTGGCCGGAAATTCAAGATGGCCGCCACAGCTAAAAATAGATTTAAAATAAATAAGTTTGTAGCGACTACTTCTTCAAAACAATAAGAGATATTGATATGGGACTTTTTCTAAAATGATCAGTATGACATGATGTTGGTCCTTGTCGAAAATCGTTTTGATTTGACCTTAAACATGGCTGCTTTGTTTACATAGAGTTATATAATGAAAACTTGTAGCGACTACTTCTTTGAAACTACCTGACGGATTTTCATGAAACTTCACAGGAATGTTGCTCTTAATGTCTTATTGATCTTAGCAAAATTTCAGGTCGGCCGGAAATTCAAGATGGCCGCCACGGTTAAAAATAGATTTTCAAAAAACAAGTCTGTAGCGACTACTTCCTGAAATCAAAATCAATCAGTAGAGCTTCAAGGTCATTGACCTCTTGTTTATTTATTTCAACCAGAAAAAGCATTTAATGTTGACAAAATGATCCAAATTAATTTTCTAACGTCGTTCTATTGGGGCTGCCATCTTGAATCATTTGACATCTGTTTAGATGTTACTATAATAACATTGTCCAATCAAATGTAATGTGATTTCTTTTATCCAATCAGAATTACTGTTTTAACTGAACTGTATTAAATTTGTGATGCTATATTCAATATTTATCTATCTATCTATGTTGTACTGCCGACACCTTTTTCAAGTGTTACAGGCAGGAATAAATGCACGCCGTTAGTAAGAAGTGAGAGGATAAAATTGACAATAATGGGTTTTATTATCAATAGTGAAAAAGGAAAAAAGATGTGTTAGGTTAGGTTAGTGAGACTAAAAAGTGAAAGATAAAAGGTGAAAGATAAAAACAGTGCGCTGGCCTAGTACTGGATTGTAGCCACAGACGGCTTGAACGAATCAAGATCAGGGCCTGGGATGGTTACAATGTGACTTGGCAGTTGATTCCAGAGTACAATCAAATGTGGAAAAAAGGAATATTTCTTATACGTCCAATATTTTAATGGCTCCACCAATCTGAATGCAGGAAATTCCTAAAGGCATTAGAATATAATAGGAAGATTAAATAGACAGTTATGAATTTGCTTCTCCATTATTGCTATTACTTTACTCTTTTTCTATCTTCCATGAATCAGTCTTAGTAAATCACTGGTACATTTGTGTTGTATCTCATTACAAATATCAGACACAGTGATGCCTTAACAAAATTCTGATTGAGAATTTTTTGTTTTGTTGTGGAAATATTTTCTTAAGAAAGAAACAAGAAATAAAAATATTGCAAAAAGAAAAAAAGTTATTATCAATCTATATAGTGTTTGGTAATGTATTCTGCTTGAGATTGTATAGAGACTTTGCCGAGGGTATGAGTTATACAGGTACCTCGTGTTGAAATTCCCGATCTTCACCGGATACCCACAAACACTTCTGATAGTCTGTTTGAATTTATAATAGTATTTATTAAATGAGCCTTAGGACTTTGGTTTCATGAGCATGTTTATTTTATGATTTACTTTTAAATTAGTTAATGTGAGAAAGAGGAAAATAAGGAGGTTTGGAGTAGATTGCTACCTTGATAATTTAGTAATTACAGACAGGCCAAACTTTATAACACCCTAATTATACCCCCGCTTTCACAAAGTGAAGTGGGAGCTATGTCCCGCCACGTAACACATTGTTGTCGCTTCTCGTTTCGTCCCGTCCTATCCCGTCCTGTAACCCATAGGCTCCCATGGAACCAAATTATGATAGCCCATAATATGTGTCCCATTTCGCTTCAAATTTTGCGTGTAAGCTGTGTTTACAAGTCTATATCTCTTACAATTATTACACTAGCACAACCAAATTTGGCCATGGGCTTCCTTATAGCATTATTTTAAGGGCTGCTCAAGTAATTTTGGTTCCTGTAACCCCTGGGCTCCCATGGAACCCAAATTCTGATAGCCCTTAAAATGTGTCTGTTTCACATCAAATTTTGCGTGTAAGCTGTGTTTACAGGTCTATATCTCTTACATTTCTTGTCCTAGCTGAACTAAATTTTGGAATAGGTTTCCTTTTAGTATGTTGTAAAGGGCTGGATAAGTAATTTTGTCTTCTGCAAATTCTGGGCTCCCATGGAACCCAAATTGTGATGGCCCATAAAATGTGCAATAAAGGCAGATCTAGGTTTGCATGTAAGCATGTATATATCTATAATTTTGGTTTGGGATTTCTTATAGCATTATGCATCTTATTCATACTTCACCCATATTGGGGCATGGGCTCCCTCCTCCCCCCACAACCCCACTCCCACCCCACTCCACACGTTTTTTTGTTTGTTTTTTCAATTTTTTTTTTTGCATAGAAATATTTCTGTGTTGATTTAGTCAATTCTTACACATATATGTTGCCCCCTCACCCCCCACCCTGCCTCTCACCGCCCCTCCCCCCCACCCACTTGAAACTTCTTTTCTTTTTTTTTTTACATATTTCTGTGTTGTTTTAGTCAATTCTTACACATATATGTTGCCACTCCCGCCTCTCAACCCCGCTCCATTCTTACATAGCTTCTTACACATATATGTTGCCCTCCTCACCCTCCGCCTCTCCAGCATCCCCACTCAAAACTCGATTTTTTAATTATTTTTTTTTACATACTTTTGTGTTGTTTAGGTGTCTTCTTACATAGCTTCTTACACATATATGTTGCCCTCACCACCCACACTCCCCCCACCATCCATCCCCGCCTCTCCCCCCCAGCCTCACCCCGCACCCCACTGTCAATTCTTACATATAGTTATGTTGTGCCCCCAACCCCTACCCACATTGTTGTAGCCTTGTTTTCTGATGGTATATACTAGCTATGAATTTATTATTCTCTGAAAAATCGAATAGTCGAGCTGCGCTGTTCTCCGACAGCTCTTGTTGATTTCTAAAATAGGCACTGCTTACATACAGGTCAATTGCATTAATTCAGTACCTGTAGGCAGATACATATTATAAAACTGTTGATACTTATGTATTTAACATATATGTTCAGTACCGTGTGAGCCAGGGACGTATGCTGATGGTAGTACATGTAAGGCATGTGGGGAGGGTGTTTATCAAGGCATGCCAGACCAACTCCAATGTAAGGCTTGCCCAGATGGAAAAATGCCAGCTGTTGATAAAAGAAGTTGTGTAGGTGAGTAGAAGACAAGACAATGTTCTTGCATACTGGATTATAAGAATCTTTCATGGCTCTGCCGAGGTTCCGATTAAAACACTTATACTGAGGGTTGGAATTCCCTATTTAAATCGAATACCCATGATAGATTCTTTTTCTTGCATATCAGAGACATGTTGTTCGTTGACGCCGCCAGCTACTAACGTTTTGCATGTTTTCCTGCATACCGTATGTCGGCGCACGTGAATTTTATCTTGACCCTAGGGTGAGATGGAAATATCTAGCCTTGGTAAAATAACGGATATCCTTGTCCGGTATGCAAGAAAATGATATCCATGTTTTACATGGGTGCTGGAAAAGCTGATCTTACACATAGGGACAGATAAAAGTCACACAAATTAACAAAATATGTTAATAACATTAACTGTAGTATTAAGTCATTTGTAAGCAAACATACAAAAACATTGATAGTTGGGGACGTCAACACACTAAATCATAGTGTTAGTAGTATGCAAGAAAAAGAATTGGCCATGGGTATCCAGTTCAGATTTACCTCGACCACCAATAGTATATAAACCTCCGAGGTATAGGCAAATATAGTGCCTATTTTTAAAAGTTATCCCTCTTTTTTTATTGGCAAGAGGCATTATAAGTAAGGTTTGTAGAAGAGATGTATTCAATGGTTTTAAATGATTAATGATGAACATTTTCCAACTTTCGAATCTATGTATACACTTTGTGAGCAACACAGCTGTATGCTTGACCTCTTTATGCAAACAAAAACTTTCTTACAAAACTTGTGACCTCACCTTTTCTGGTGATTTTTAGCTCTACTTACCACTCTAGGGCCTTCATTTTGAATCCGATCTTACCAAGCTTCAACAGGTTGTTAATATCAATGAAAGCTCGGACAAGTTCGAAAACCAGCCAGATCAGAATGATTTCACCGGAGTTATGGCCCTTGTTTTGCTGAAAAATGCCATATTAAGCCTTGTGAACACTCTAGCACCTTCATTTATTATTTGATCTTTACCAAACTTCACAGATTGTTAATATCAATGAAAGCTCGGACAATTCGAGAACCAGCCAAATCGGATCAGTAACACCGGAGTTATGGCCCTTGTTTTTTCTGAAAATTGCCATTTTCTGCCATGTGAACGCTCTAACACCTTCATTTTTTATTTGATCGTTACCAAACTTGCATAGATTGTCAATACCAATGATGGCTTGGACAAGTTCGAAAATCAGCTAAATTGGGTCAGTAACACCAGAGTTATGGCCCTTGATTTTTCTGAAAAATGCCATTTTCTGCCTTGTGAACACTCTAGCACATTCATTTATTATTTGATCTTTACCAAACTTGCACAGATTGTTAATATCAATGAAAGCTCAAATAAGTTTGAAAACCAGCTAAATCGGATCAGTAATACCGGAGTAATGGCCCTTGTTTTTTCTGAAAAATGCTATTTTCTGCCTTGGGAACACTCTAGGGCCTTCAATATTAATCGGACCTTTACTTAACTTTGCCAGTGTCTTTATATCAATAAAGGCTTGGACAAGTTCGAAAACCGGCAAGATCGAAATAATTTCACCGGAGTTGTGGCCCTTGTTTTGCTGAAAAATGCTATATTAAGCCTTGTGAACACTCTAGCACCTTCATTTATTATTTGATCTTTACTAAACTTGCACAGATTGTTAATATCAATGAAAGCTCGGACAAGTTTGAAAACCAACTAGATCGGACTATTAACAGCGGAGTTATGGCCCTTGATTTAGTTAAAAATGCTATAATTTGCCTCATTAAGATGATAGGGCCTTCATCTTTCATCCAATCTTTACCAAACTTTAACAGATTGTTTATATCAATGAGAGCTAGGACAAGTTTGAAAACTAGCTGGATCGGACCATTAACAGCGGAGTTGTGGCCCTTGATTTAGTTAAAAATGCTATATTTTGCCTCATTAGGACGATAGGGCCTTTATCTTTCATTCGATCTTTACCAAACTTTACCAGATTGTTTATTTAAATGACAGCTCGGGCAAATTTGAAAAACAGCCAGATCGGACCAGTAATAGATGAGTTATGGCCCTTGATTTAGTTAAAAATTCTATATTTTGCCTCGTTAAGACGATAGGGCCTTAATTTTTCATGCGATCTTTATGAAACTTTACTAGCTTGTTAATATCAATGACAGCTCGGTCAAGTTCGAAAACCAGCCAGATCGGACCAGTAACAATGGAGTTATGACCCTTGATTTAGTTAAAAATTGTATATTTTGCCTCGATAAGATGATAAGGCCTTCATCTTTCATCCGATCTTTAAGAAACTTTACCAGATTGTTAATATCAATGAAAGCTTGGACAAGTTCGAAAAACATCCAGATTGGACCATTTACATCAGAGTCATGGCCCTTGACTTTCTGAAATATGCTATATCTTGGCCTCATTAAGACGAAAGTGCCTTCATTTGGCCGGATTTCTTTGAAACTTTGCAGGGATGATCAGTACCAAGCCTAGTTGTACATAGTCACCGTGTTCTAGTTGAATGATTTTGGCAGAGTAATAGCCCTTTAAAGGTTTTAATACACAAACTTTGTTCTGACTAGTTCTCTTGAACCCCTGGCCGGATTAAACAAAACTTTTTAGGGATGATCAATTCTATGTCTAGTTGTGCCGTAAATGTTTTAATACACAAACTTTGTCCAGATTAGTCTCTTCTGAACTCTTTGCCAGATTTCAGCGAATCTTGGCGAGGATGATCAGTCAGTACTAATCCTAGTTGCACCTGTCACTGCCATGTTCTGGTTGAATGATTTTTGAAAGACTTATGGCCCCTTATACATAAACTTTATCTTGAGCCAGTAGAGAATCCACAGGACTTTTTTCGATATGAAAATGACACTGCTGCAGTAACCATACATGATTTGAAGTTGCAACAAGTCATTAATATGTGACATTTTAACATTGATGTCAATGGGGAAAATAATTGGTGGTTTCATAACTTCAGATAGGGAAATTTCAACTCTCTGCACAACTGTTTTAATCAGAATGGAGGCTCTGCTGAGGTTCTGATAAAAAACAGTTGTATAAGGGGGGGAAAAAAAGGGTCAAAGTTACACTACAAAACTGGTTATCAAAACTCTCTGCCAGGTGTTCAGATCATGTAATAATGTATATGTGCCAATTTAAAGTAAAGGTTGATTTTTGGGTTTTTAGAATACCCATGATTGAATATGCGTTTAATGAATTATGAGTTGGTAACTCTTCAAATGGAAGCTCAACTTTGGATTCTCAAAATATGCATGCTATGTAGATACTCCATCGTCAGTAGGTTTAGAAACGGTGGATCTATGTTGTAATATTTGGCTGTTGATGGCAGGATAGGGAATTTGAAGATAGAATGTTTTTTATTCAAACAAAAATCATAATTTTAGGGAGAACATTTTAAAAACAATTTGTTTTTTTAATTTAAAAAGTGGGATTTTGTGTATTCCGTTATTTAATAAAAACATGTTTTGGTGAACATGTAAATATTTGAAGAAGTTGTATTTGTGGGGTTTTAAATGGAGGTCTCCATGGCAGTCTCTTTCCATGTATTGTATACTCCCGGTTAAATGCCCTCGATGCTAATATAGCAATGGTGAGTTTGTTTTCTTTTAAAAATAGGCGGCGACATTTAGACAGGGGTATATGGTATGTCTACTAGAAATGTGTTCAGCTCCCAAAATTGCAGGCACCTGTACATATAGCAAATATTATTACATACCTTACTATAAATAGTAACATATTATTTTAGTTGAAAAACAATGATTATCAGTCCTTTTTCAAAATCCATAATCGCCACACTGTGCCATTATGGACTATTGAAAATCGACACAGGAGCAACAGACTGTCCGCACGCGAAGTCGTCAAAATCATCAAGCAACACAAAGACATCATATTGGAGCGCTATGACGTTGAAATCTCGAACTGCAAGTTTCACGCCCAGTAAATAAACGTTGAAACGTTGAAATATATAATTAAGATGAAAAATGTGGTGTTTAAAAACTGTCAAGGAGGACAACTAATTTAACGTAATTTATTAATTTAACGTCATGGCCCCCATTATCGTGGTATATCGTGTATTAGTATTTATCTGCCAATCATTGTTTGCATCTTATGCTACTTATATGTTTAAATTGTTCCATTTCTGTAAACATATCAATGGCCCTCGGGCTGAAGCTCTTGCGCCATTACGTCACTAGGTGTGCCATTATCAACACAAGGCACACCACGGCCGTATATTAACCTCTAATTAATCCCCTAGCTCTGATATTACATGTACTGCCATACAGAAACTCTATTACAGGCATACAACAAATGCAGAATACACCTCTTATACAAACTTTACAACAAATGCAGAAATTTTTGCTTTTTTTCAGATACTTGCCCTCCAGGATTTAGGTCGGATACTGGTGCAATGTTGTGTAGCCCTTGCGGTGATGGGACATATTGGACAGATTCTCGGACCTGCACCCCATGCCTCCAAAACACGAGCACCGTGGGCATGCTGGGCGCTAAAGGACCAGCTGAATGTAGAGGTGAGGTATTTTCATGAAACCTATAGGATGATGTGAAACTGTTTCTACCGGTAAGTAAAATTTAGGTCGTCCGGAAATTCAAGATGATCACCATAAGAGAAAATAGATTTTCAGAAAACAATTTGATGACTACTTCTTAAAAATTGTAAAAGCTGCTGATCTGGAACCTATACCAACATGACTGGCATGACATGGAGTTTGTCCTAAACAAAACTCATTTTGATTCATTATCATCAGACATGGCTGCCTGTGGCCATTTTGTTTGCTAAACTTGTGATAACTGCATCTCAGAAACTATTGGTCCGATTTCCCTAAAACCTCACAGTAATAATACACATTGTTGTAGATCCTAACTAAATTCAGGTCAGTCAAAAATCCAAGACGGCCACCATGATTAATAAGAATAAAAAAAAGACACGTTTGTGATCACTACTCTTAATGGTATTGATCTGTAATCTTTACCACAATGAATGGTATGACTTGATGGTTCTAAACAAAATTTATTTTTGATTTGATGCCAAACTAGCTGCCATTTTTTATGTATAAGTCGTACAGTAAAAACTTGTGACGACTACTCTGAAACTACTGGTCAGGTTTCCCTAATCTTCACAGGAATAATGCACATGGTTGCCGACTTGTCTTAAATAAAATTGTGTCACTCCAAAATCCAGAAAGGCCATCATGGCTAACCATAGATTAAAAACATACAGTCATATTCGGTGTCAGATCGGTGAAAATCAGCCCATTGAACAAAATGCAATATAGGCTATATTTGGAGATCAGTCACAAGTTCCACAACATTTATTCGCTTAAATACACTTTTATTCTGTGAATTAAACACATTTGGCTAGCAAACGGTCCCATATCTGGAATAAAACACCGATTCAGTTTTTCAACATTTCGCGTCATTCATTCACACTATGCGTATTTTGAAATAAACATCTGTCAAAACCACATCTCTACCTAACCTCTGTTCTCATAATCTCCAAAGAAATAATCCTTACAAACACAGTAAAGTACTTACTATTCATGACAACAGACATACTACTTTAACCTCAGGTTAGATTTAACAATGAAATAAAAACTAATCTTGGGAAAAACAAATGCAAACTAGAAACTTTGGACTTTTTCAAGGAACTATTTTAGCACCCTACGACCCGGAAGTACTTCCTGATTGGTCTGATACCATTTGTGATCCCAAACCCTTTAAAAATATAGGTGTTATTTATTAGGAACATTTGCGAATATGACTTGTATGATATGTAATTGGTGCTCTACAAAATACATTTGGATGCGACCTCAAACATGGCTGCCAGTGGCTTACGCTGACTAAGTTCTCTAAATCTACTGGACCAATTTATATAAAACTTTGCAAGAATATTGCGCATTTTAAATCTACTTGACCAATTGATATAAAACTTTGAAAGAATATTGCGCATTTTAAATCTACTGGACCAATTGATATAAAACTTTGCAAGAATATTGCGCATTTTAAATCTACTGGACCAATTTATATAAAACTTTGCAAGAATATTGCACATTTTAAATCTACAGGACCAATTTATATAAAACTTTGCAAGAATATTGTGCATGCAAAATACAAGGTGACCGTCGGCTTTAATAGATTTAAAACAGACAAAATGGGGATCACTACTTCTCAAAAACCATAAGTGGTCAAAATTAAGAACCTTTACCAAAATGACTTGAATGACCTATATTTGGTCCTAGACAGTATTCATTTTGATTCGACTTCAAACGATGCCACTTGTGCCCATCTTTGTTGACATGCAAAATCTTTATATACAAACTTTAGAAATATTAAGGAGGTTGGCTAGGAAAGGACGTAGTGATGAGATTTTTTTTAAATTCATAGTTAAAGCTTCTTTGGTATAATTTAGATTCAAAATTATCAAAAAAAGGCTAGGTCACCACACTTTTTTTCCCACTAAACGTCATTGAAGAAGGCACATATTTCTAACTTCAAAATTTCACTAAAAAGAGGAAAAATATAGTGATTGAACATTTTCACAATTGTTTTCATAACATTACGTTTATTGAAAAACAAGAATCAATTTTCGATTGCATATATACATATCTTTCAAATCATACAAAAACAATTGTAATCCTCATTCGTCTTTTTACTTTAAAAAGCAAACATATATGGACCGTACACCACCCACTTGTTTTTACCGAAAAATTAATTCAAGGTAAAATATTATGTTCTAATGATCAACTTTTATTAAAACTTGTATATGTCAAGGTCCTATGACATTTCTTTCAAAACAAGTAAAAAAAATATATAGGTCACCAGGCTTCTAATGTTTGTTTATTAAAAATTCTTTATATTACACCCATTTTGGAGTTATTTTGACATTTTCAATGTAAAATAACTGTACACACAATATTGACATGGAGATCGAAAATAAAATCAGCTCATTATCTACTTTTATATGTATTCCACTACCGAAAAACAAAAATCTGATTTATTCTATAGCGAAAGGATAAATTCTACTCAAAGCTACCCATACCTCAGTGGCATAAACGACTGTAGAAGTCCGTCATTATGTTTACTTGCTTGTTTTCACAGTTTATAGATATCCCACCACTTTAATTCCTTTATGTAAGTGACGCGTCTGCATTATGTAAACAATAAATCCTGGTTGGAATGCGCTTTATTTAGCCGTAATTTACTGCAAAGAAATCGGTGTTTGACTGTCGCTTGTTAGAGTGAAACGGTATGTAACCGGGTACAGGTATATGGTGAAATATCTATTCCTAACCGTATGTCCTCGATAGCTCAGTGGTTATAGCGCTGGTACGGTAAACCAGAGACCCTGGGATCAACCGGAACGATTTTTCACCACCTGTTATATCTACCAGTGCTCTAACCACTGAGCTGTCGAGGACATACGGTTAGGAATCATATTTCACCATATACGTGTACCCGGTTACATACAGTACAGCTCACGCGAAACACACACTTCACTCGATTCGCCGAGTTTGGTCGTATCGAGTTTCGCGCGTATCTACGCGGAGTCAGTGTTTGTACTCGGCGAATTCACGCGGCGAAAGTACGCTATTGCCGAGTGAAAGCCACTCCGAGTTACTCCGCGTAGAATCCAATTAAGCAAAAGTGCACACCTGTGAACTCCGCGTAACTCGGCGTGAAGGATGCCGCGTATCTCGGCGTAAAATTTAATTAACTGTAATTTTCCTTCGGCGTCGGCCATTTTTTTTTTAGAATCGAATAGAATATTTCCAATCACGGGCCACCAAGTACATGTATGTAATGTAATAAATATAGGCACGCGCACACAACAAATGCTTGATTGTGACGAGGAGTATTAATCAAATTATGAAGCAAGATTATATTGATAAAAACAAGTAGAGGTCTACCAATCGGAATTGGCAATTCAGTGCAATATATTGCTCTCTAAACATATTACAACTTTCTTTTCAGGTAAAAGTTTGATCAGCAAATAGATTTATATCGGTGCACAAGTTGGTACATCATTCATGTACATGTATCTGTTGATTATGTGCAGAATAGTACCGGAGATAACGAAAAGCAAGTGCAATCAGATTAATTTCATTTCCTATTGTATACCCGCGTGCCCGCTATGAGTATGGCATAGATCAATACACACGTTTTATATTTAATATTCAAGTATAGCACAGTCTAGATAAAAGTGTATAGACATATTCAACTGCAAGTTACATGTAAAAATATTCAAGCTTATTTCAGTTTTACTTTTGTTAAATTTGTGAATAAGGGAATTCGCCAGGGCGATGTCTTTAGACCTATTCAATTACTTTTGGAATATGTAAATCGCGTAAGATGTTGCTTGGTATAACTTAATGGACGCAGTATCCAACTCGTTTGATAAATTCAATATTAATCAGGCACTTGTGTAAGATCATTAAATATTACACATTGATAAGGAAACAAAACAATAGATGCAGGTAGTCACAATTGTAAAAAAACATCATGGATTACGGAAATCATGCAACGAGATCCCTTTCACTATATATTGAATTTATTGAACAATTTGGATAAAATTCTCGCATAGCCTCACATCATATAATTTTATCCAACTCGTTTGATAAATTCAATATTAATCAGGCACTCGTGTAAGATCATTATTAAACATCGATAACATCCAATAGATGCAGGTAGACACTATCAAAAAAAAAGTCCCCCTCCGACTAAACTACGATTTAATTTTAATTACTTTTGGAATATGTAAATCGCGTAAAATGCTGCTTGGTATAACAATGGACGCAGTATCCAACTCGTTTGATAAATCAATATTAATCAGGCACTCGTGTAAGATCATTATTAAACATCGATAAGAAAAAAAAAACAATAGATGCAGGT
>JAWPHD010018350.1:0-40309 GCA_037043455.1 Cyrtodaria siliqua | reverse complement strand
TAAACAGGTGGGAGAAAAAGAAGAGAAATGCATGTTATCTATAATGGTTCATAACTAGACATGGTTAATACGTATTTTTGTGGTGTTTAAACAGGTGGGAGAAACGGAAGAGACATGCATGTTATCTATAATGGTTCATAACTAGACATGGTTAATACGTATATTTGTTGTGTTTAAACAGGTGGGAGAAAAAGAAGAGACATGCATGTTATCTATAATGGTTCATAACTAGACATGGTTAATACGTATTTTTGTTGTGTTTAAACAGGTGGGAGAAAAAGAAGAGACATGTATGTTATCTATAATGGTTCATAACTAGACATGGTTAATAAGTATTTTTGTGGTGTTTAAACAGGTGGTAGAAACAGAAGAGACACGTATGTTTTCTATAATGGTTCATAACTAGACATGGTTAAATTTGTGTGGTGTTTAAACAGGTGGGATGAAAAGAAGAGACATGCATGTTATCTATAATGGTTCATAGCTAGATATGGTTAATACGTATTTTGTGGTGTTTAAACAGGTGGGAGAAAAAGAAGAGGCATGCATGTTGTCTATAATGGTTCATAACTAGCCATGGTTAATACGTATTTTTGTGGTGTTTAAACAGGTGGGAGAAACAGAAGAGACATGCATGTTTTCTATAATGGTTCATAACTAGACATGGTTAATACGTATTTTTGTGGTGTTTAAACAGGTGGGAGAAAAAGAAGAGGCATGCATGTTATCTATAATGGTTCATAACTAGACTTGGTTAATACGTATTTTTGTGATGTTTAAACAGGTGGGAGAAACAAAAGAGACAAGCATGTTTTCTATAATGGTTCATAACTAGACATGGTTAATACGTATTTTTGTGGTGTTTAAACAGGTGGGAGAAAAAGAAAAGACATGCATGTTATCTATAATGGTTCATAGCTAGACATGGTTAATACGTATTTTTGTTGTGTTTAAACAGGTGGGAGAAAAAGAAGAGACATGCATGTTATCTATAATGGTTGATAACTAGACATGGTTAATACGTATTTTTGTGGTGTTTAAACAGGTGGAAGAAAAGAAGAGACATGTATGTTATCTATAATGGTTGATAACTAGACATGGTTAATACGTGTTTTTGTTGTGTTTAAACAGGTGGGAGAAAAAGAAAAGACATGTATGTTATCTATAATGGTTCATAACTAGACATGGTTAATACGTATTTTTGTTGTGTTTAAACAGGTGGGAGAAAAAGAAGAGACATGCATGCTATCTATAATGGTTCATAACTAGACATGGTTAATACGTATTATTGTGGTATTTAAATAGGTGGGAGAAACAGATGAGACATGCATGTCTTCTGTATGGTTTATAACGAGACATGGTTAATACGTATTTTTATGGTGTTTAAACATGTGGGAGAAAAAGAAGAGACATGCATGTTATCTATAATGGTTCATAACTAGACATGGTTAATACGTATTGTTGTGGTATTTTAACAGGTGGAAGAAACAGAAGAGATATGCATGTTTTCTATAATGGTTCATAACTAGACATGGTTAATACGTATTTTTGTGGTTTTTAAACAGGTGGGAGAAACAGAAGAGACATGCATGTTATCTATAATGGTTCATAACTAGACATGGTTAATACTTTTTTTTGTGGTATTTAAACAGGTGGAAGAAACAGAAGAGACATGCATGTTTTCTATAATGGTTCATAACTAGACATGGTTAATACGTATTTTTGTGGTTTTTAAACATGTGGGAGAAAAAGAAGAGACATGCATGTTATCTATAATGGTTCATAACTAGACATGGTTAATACGTATTGTTGTGGTGATTAAACATGTGGGAGAAAAAGAAGAGATATTTATGTTATCTATAATGGTTCATAACTAGACATGGTTAATACGTATTTTTGTGGTGTTTAAACAGGTGGGAGAAAAAGAAGAGACATGTATGTTATCTATAATGGTTCATAACTAGACATGGTTAATACGTATTTTTGTGGTGTTTAAACAGGTGGGAGAAAAAGAAGAGACATGCATGTTATCTTTAATGGTTCATAACTAGAAATGGTTAATACGTATTTTTGTTTTGTTTAAACAGGTGGGAGAAACAGAAGAGACATGCATGTTATCTATAATTGATCATAACTAGACATGGTTAATACTTATTTTTGTGGTTTTTAAACAGGTGGGAGAAAAAGAAGAGACATGCATGTTATCTTTAATGGTTCATAAATAGACATGGTTAATACGTATTTTTGTGGTGTTTAAACAGGTGGGAGAAAAAGAAGAGACATGCATGTTATCTATAATGGTTCATAACTAGACATGGTTAAATTTGTGTGGTGTTTAAACAGGTGGAAGAAAAAGAAGAGACTTGCATGTTATCTATAATGGTTCATATCTAGACATGGTTAATACGTATTTTTGTGGTGTTTAAACAGGTGGGAGAAAAAGAAGAGACATGTATGTTATCTATAATGGTTCATAACTAGACATGGTTAATACGTATTTTTGTGGTGTTTAAACAGGTGGGAGAAAAAGAATAGACATGCATGTTATCTATAATGGTTCATAACTTGTCATGGTTAATACGTATTTTTGTGGTGTTTAAACAGGTGGGAGAAAAAGAAGAGACATGCATGTTATCTATAATGGTTCATAACTAGACATGGTTAATACGTATTTGTGTGGTGTTTAAACAGGTGGGAGAAAAAGAAGAGACATGTATGTTTTCTATAATGGTAAACAAACTGGAAATAGTTTATACGTATTTTTGTGGTGTTTAAACAGGTGGGAGAAAAAGAAGATACATCTAGTTATCTATAATGGTTCATAGCTAGACATGGTTAATACGTATTATTGTGGTGTTTAAACAGGTGGAAGAAAAAGAAGAGACATGTATGTTATCTATAATGGTTAATAACTAGACATGGTTAATACTTATTTTTGTGGTGTTTAAACAGGTGGGAGAAACAGAAGAGACATGCATGTTTTCTATAATGGTTCATAACTAGACATGGTTAATAAGTATTTTTGTGGTATTTAAACAGGTGGGAGAAACAGAAGAGACATGCATGTTATCTATAATGGTTGATAACTAGACATGGTTAATAAGTATTTTTGTGGTGTTTAAACAGGTGGGAGAAAAAGGAGAGACATGCATGTTATCTATAACGGTTCATAACTAGACATGGTTAATACGTATTTTTGTGGTGTTTAAACAGGTGGGAGAAACAGAAGAGACATGCATGTTTTCTATAATGGTTCATAACTAGACATGGTTACAGTTGTGTGGTGTTTAAACAGGTGGGATAAAAAGAAGAGACATGCATGTTATCTATAATGGTTCATAGCTAGACATGGTTAATACGTATTTTTGTGGTGTTTAAACAGGTGGGAGAAAAAGAAGAGACATGCATGTTATCTATAATGGTTCATAACTAGACATGGTTAATACGTATTGTTATTGTGTTTAAACAGGTGGGAGAAAAAGAAGAGACATGCATGCTATCTATAATGGTTCATAACTAGACATGGTTAATACGTATTTTTGTGGTATTTAAATAGGTGGGAGAAACAGAAGAGACATGCATGTCTTCTATAATGGTTTATAACGAGACATGGTTAATACGTATTATTATGGTGTTTAAACATGTGGGAGAAAAAGAAGAGACATGCATGTTATCTATAATGGTTCATAACTAGACATGGTTAATACGTATTGTTGTGGTATTTTAACAGGTGGGAGAAAAAGAAGAGACATGCATGTTATCTATAATGGTTCATAACTAGAAATGGTTAATACGTATTTTTGTGGTATTTAAACAGGTGGAAGAAACAGAAGAGACATGCATGTTTTCTATAATGGTTCATAACTAGACATGGTTAATACGTATTTTTGTGTTTTTTTAAAAATGTGGGAGAAAAAGAAGAGACATGCAAGTTATCTATAATGGTTCATAACTAGACATGGTTAATACGTATTGTTGTGATGATTAAACAGGTGGGAGAAAAAGAAGAGATATTTATGTTATCTATAATGGTTCATAACTAGACATGGTTAGTACGTATTTTTGTGGTGTTTAAACAGGTGGGAGAAAAAGAAGAGACATGTATGTTATCTATAATGGTTCATAACTAGACATGGTTAATACGTATTTTTGTGGTGTTTAAACAGGTGGGAGAAAAAGAAGAGACATGCATGTTATCTTTAATGTTTCATAACTAGAAATGGTTAATACGTATTTTTGTTTTGTTTAAACAGGTGGGAGAAACAGAAGAGACATGCATGTTATCTATAATGTTTCATAACAAGACATGGTTAATACTTATTTTTGTGGTTTTTAAACAGGTGGGAGAAAAAGAAGAGACATGCATGTTATCTATAATGGTTCATAAATAGACATGGTTAATACGTATTTTTGTGGTGTTTAAACAGGTCGGAGAAAAAGAAGAGACATGCATGTTATCTATAATGGTTCATAACTAGAAATGGTTAATACGTATTTTTGTGGTGTTTAAACAGGTGGGAGAAAAAGAAGAGACATGCATGTTATCTATAATGGGTCATAACTAGACATGGTTAAATTTGTGTGGTGTTTAAACAGGTGGGAGAAAAAGAAGAGACTTGCATGTTATCTATAATGGTTCATATATACATGGTTAATACGTATATTTGTGGTGTTAAACAGGTGGGAGAAAAAGAAGAGACATGTATGTTATCTATAATGGTTCATAACAAGACATGGTTAATACGTATTTTTGTGGTGTTTAAACAGGTGGGAGAAAAAGAATAGACAAGCATGTTATCTATAATGGTTCATAACTTGTCATGATTAATACGTATTTTTGTGGTGTTTAAACAGGTGGGAGAAAAAGAAGAGACATGCATGTTATCTATAATGGTTCTTAACTAGACATGGTTAATACGTATTTTTGTGGTGTTTAAACAGGTGGGAGAAAAAGAATAGACAAGCATGTTATCTATAATGGTTCATAACTTGTCATGATTAATACGTATTTTTGTGGTGTTTAAACAGGTGGGAGAAAAAGAAGAGACATGCATGTTATCTATAATGGTTCTTAACTAGACATGGTTAATACGTATTTTTGTGGTGTTTAAACAGGTGGGAGAAAAAGAAGAGACATGCATGTTATCTATAACGGTTCATAACTAGACATGGTTAATACGTATTTTTGTAGTGTTTAAACAGGTGTAAGAAAAAGAAGAGATATGTATGTTATCTATAATGGTTCATAACTAGACATGGTTAATACTTATTTTTGTGGTGTTTAAACAGGTGGGAGAAACAGAAGAGACATGCATGTTATCTATAATGGTTGATAACTAGACATGGTTAATAAGTATTTTTGTGGTGTTTAAACAGGTGGGAGAAAAAGAAGAGACATGCATGTTATCTATAACGGTTCATAACTAGACATGGTTAATACTTACTTTTGTGGTGTTTAAACAGGTGAGAGAAACAGAAGAGACATGCATGTTTTCTATAATGGTTCATAACTAGACATGGTTAAATTTGTGTGGTGTTTAAACAGGTGGGATAAAAAGAAGAGACATGCATGTTATCTATAATGTTTCATAGCTAGACATGGTTAATACGTATTTTTGTGGTGTTTAAACAGGTGGGAGAAAAAGAAGAGACATGCATGTTATCTATAATGGTTCATAACTAGACATGGTTAATACGTATTTTTGTGGTGTTTAAACAGGTGGGAGAAAAAGAAGAGACATGCATGTTATCTATAATGGTTCATAACTAGACATGGTTAATACGTATTTTTGTGATGTTTAAACAGGTGGGAGAAACAGAAGAGACATGCATGTTTTCTATAATGGTTCATAACTAGACATGGTTAATACGTATTTGTGTGGTGTTTAAACAGGTGGGAGAAAAAGAAGAGACATCTAGTTATCTATAATGTTTCATAGCTAGACATGGTTAATACGTATTTTTGTGCTGTTTAAACAGGTGGGAGAAAAAGAAGAGGCATGCATGTTATCTATAATGGTTCATAACTAGACATGGTTAATACGTACTTTTGTGGTGTTTAAACAGGTGGGAGAAACAGAAGAGACATGCATGTTTTCTATAATGGTTCATAACTAGACATGGTTAATACGTATTTGTGTGGTGTTTAAACAGGTGGGAGAAAAAGAAGAGACATCTAGTTATCTATAATGTTTCATAGCTAGACATGGTTAATACGTATTTTTGTGGTGTTTAAACAGGTGGGAGAAAAAGACGAGGCATGCATGTTATCTATAATGGTTCATAACTAGACATGGTTAATACGTACTTTTGTGGTGTTTAAACAGGTGGGAGAAACAGAAGAGACATGCATGTTTTCTATAATGGTTCATAACTAGACATGGTTAATACGTATTTTTGTGGTGTTTAAACAGGTGGGAGAAAAAGAAGAGACATCTAGTTATCTATATTGTTTCATAGCTAGACATGGTTAATACGTATTTTTGTGGTTTTTAAACAGGTGGGAGAAAAAGAAGAGACATGCATGTTATCTATAATGGTTCATAACTAGACATGGTTAATACGTATTTTGTGGTGTTTAAACAGGTGGGAGAAACGGAAGAGACATGCATGTTTTCTATAATGGTTCATAACTAGACATGGTTAATACGTATTTTTGTTGTGTTTAAACAGGTGGGAGAAAAAGAAGAGACATGTATGTTATCTATAATGGTTCATAACTAAACATGGTTAATACGTATTTTTGTTGTGTTTAAATAGGTAGGAGAAAAAGAAGAGACATGTATGTTATCTATAATGGTTCATAACTAGACATGGTTAATACGTACTTTTGTGGTGTTTAAACAGGTGGGAGAAACGGAAGAGACATGCATGTTTTCTATAATGGTTCATAACTAGACATGGTTAATACGTATTTTTGTTGTGTTTAAACAGGTGGGAGAAAAAGAAGAGACATGCATGTTTTCTATAATGGTTAACAAACTGGAAATAGTTTATACGTATTTTTGTGGTGTTTAAACAGGTGGGAGAATAAGAAGATACATCTAGTTATCTATAATGGTTCATAGCTAGACATGGTTAATACGTATTTTTGTGATGTTTAAACAGGTGGGAGAAACAGAAGAGACATGCATGTTTTCTATAATGGTTCATAACTAGACATGGTTAATACGTATTTGTGTGGTGTTTAAACAGGTGGGAGAAAAAGAAGAGACATCTAATTATCTATAATGTTTCATAGCTAGACATGGTTAATACGTATTTTTGTGGTGTTTAAACAGGTGGGAGAAAAAGAAGAGGCATGCATGTTATCTATAATGGTTCATAATTAGACATGGTTAATACGTACTTTTGTGGTGTTTAAACAGGTGGGAGAAACAGAAGAGACATGCATGTTTTCTATAATGGTTCATAACTAGACATGGTTAATACGTATTTGTGTGGTGTTTAAACAGGTGGGAGAAAAAGAAGAGACATCTAGTTATCTATAATGTTTCATAGCTAGACATGGTTAATACGTACTTTTGTGGTGTTTAAACAGGTGGGAGAAACAGAAGAGACATGCATGTTTTCTATAATGGTTCATAACTAGACATGGTTAATACGTATTTGTGTGGTGTTTAAACAGGTGGGAGAAAAAGAAGAGACATCTAGTTATCTATAATGTTTCATAGCTAGACATGGTTAATACGTATTTTTGTGGTGTTTAAACAGGTGGGAGAAAAAGACGAGGCATGCATGTTATCTATAATGGTTCATAACTAGACATGGTTAATACGTACTTTTGTGGTGTTTAAACAGGTGGGAGAAAAAGAAGACACATCTAGTTATCTATAATGTTTCATAGCTAGACATGGTTAATACGTATTTTTGTGGTGTTTAAACAGGTGGGAGAAAAAGAAGAGACATGCATGTTATCTATAATGGTTCATAACTAGACATGGTTAATACATATTTTTGTTGTGTTTAAACAGGTAGGGGAAAAAGAAGAGATATGTATGTTATCTATAATGGTTCATAACTAGACATGGTTAATACGTATTTTTGTGGTGTTTAAACAGGTGGGAGAAACGGAAGAGACATGCATGTTTTCTATAATGGTTCATAACTAGACATGGTTAATACGTATTTTTGTTGTGTTTAAACAGGTGGGAGAAAAAGAAGAGACATGCATGTTATCTATAATGGTTCATAACTAGACATGGTTAATACGTATTTTTTTTTGTGTTTAAACATGTGGGAGAAAAAGAAGAGACATGTATGTTATCTATAATGGTTCATAACTAGACATGGTTAATACGTATTTTTGTGGTGTTTAAACAGGTGGTAGAAACAGAAGAGACTCGTATGTTTTCTATAATGGTTCATAACTAGACATGGTTAAATTTGTGTGTTGTTTAAACAGGTGGGATAAAAAGAAGATACATGCATGTTATCTATAATGGTTCATAGCTAGACATGGTTAATACGTATTTTTGTGGTGTTTAAACAGGTGGAAGAAAAAGAAGAGACATGTATGTTATCTATAATGGTTCATAACGAGACATGGTTAATACTTATTTTTGTGGTGTTTAAACAGGTGGGAGAAACAGAAGAGACATGCATGTTTTCTATAATGGTTCATAACTAGACATGGTTAAATTTGTGTGGTGTTTAAACAGGTGGGATAAAAAGAAGAGACATGCATGTTATCTATAATGGTTCATAGCTAGACATGGTTAATACGTATTTTTGTGGTGTTTAAACAGGTGGGAGAAAAAGAAGAGACATGCATGTTATCTATAATGGTTTATAACTAGACATGGTTAATACGTATTTTTGTGGTGTTTAAACAGGTGGGAGAAAAAGAAGAGACATGCATGTTATCTATAATGGTTCATAACTAGACATGGTTAATACGTATTTTTGTGATGTTTAAACAGGTGGGAGAAACAGAAGAGACATGCATGTTTTCTATAATGGTTCATAACTCGACATGGTTTATACGTATTTGTGTGGTGTTTAAACAGGTGGGAGAAAAAGAAGAGACATCTAGTTATCTATAATGTTTCATAGCTAGACATGGTTAATACGTATTTTTGTAGTGTTTAAACAGGTGGGAGAAAAAGAAGAGGCATGCATGTTATCTATAATGGTTCATAACTAGACATGGTTAATACGTACTTTTGTGGTGTTTAAACAGGTGGGAGAAACAGAAGAGACATGCATGTTTTCTATAATGGTTCATAACTAGACATGGTTTATACGTATTTTTGTGGTGTTTAAACAGGTGGGAGAAAAAGAAGAGACATCTAGTTATCTATAATGTTTCATAGCTAGACATGGTTAATACGTATTTTTGTGGTGTTTAAACAGGTGGGAGAAAAAGAAGAGACATGCATGTTATCTATAATGGTTCATAACTAGACATGGTTAATACATATTTTTGTTGTGTTTAAACAGGTGGGAGAAAAAGAAGAGACATGTATGTTATCTATAATGGTTCATAACTAGACATGGTTAATACGTATTTTTGTGGTGTTTAAACAGGTGGGAGAAACGCAAGAGACATGCATGTTGTCTATAATGGTTCATAACTAGACATGGTTAATACGTATTTTTGTGGTGTTTAAACAGGTGGGAGAAAAAGAAGAGACATGCATGTTATCTGTAATGGTTCATAACTAGACATGGTTAATACTTATTTTTTTGTGTTTAAACATGTGGGAGAAAAAGAAGAGACATGTATGTTATCTATAATGGTTCATAACTAGACATGGTTAATAAGTATTTTTGTGGTGTTTAAACAGGTGGTAGAAACAGAAGAGACACGTATGTTTTCTATAGTGGTTCATAACTAGATATGGTTAAATGTGTGTGTTGTTTAAACAGGTGGGATAAAAAGAAGAGACATGCATGTTATCTATAATGGTTCATAGCTAGACATGGTTAATACGTATTTTTGTGGTGTTTAAACAGGTGGGAGAAAAAGAAGAGGCATGCATGTTATCTATAATGGTTCATAACTAGACATGGTTAATACGTACTTGTGTGGTGTTTAAACAGGTGGGAGAAACAGAAGAGACATGCATGTTTTCTATAATGGTTCATAACTAGACATGGTTAATACGTATTTTTGTTGTGTTTAAACAGGTGGGAGAAAAAGAAGAGACATCTAGTTATCTATAATGGTTCATAGCTAGACATGGTTAATACGTATTTTTGTTGTGTTTAAACAGGTGGGAGAAAAGAAGAGACATGTATGTTATCTATAATGGTTCATAACTAGACATGGTTAATACGTACTTTTGTGGTGTTTAAACAGGTGGGAGAAACAGAAGAGACATGCATGTTTTCTATAATGGTTCATAACTAGACATGGTTAATACGTATTTTTATTGTGTTTAAACAGGTGGGAGAAAAAGAAGAGACATCTAGTTATCTATAATGTTTCATAGCTAGACATGGTTAATACGTATTTTTGTGGTGTTTAAACAGGTGGGAGAAAAAGAAGAGAGATGCATGTTATCTATAATGGTTCATAACTAGACATGGTTAATACATATTTTTGTTGTGTTTAAACAGGTGGGAGAAAAAGAAGAGACATGTATGTTATCTATAATGGTTCATAACTAGACATGGTTAATACGTATTTTTGTGGTGTTTAAACAGGTGGGAGAAACGGAAGAGACATGCATGTTGTCTATAATGGTTCATAACTAGACATGGTTAATACGTATTTTTGTTGTGTTTAAACAGGTGGGAGAAAAAGAAGAGACATGCATGTTATCTATAATGGTTCATAACTAGACATGGTTAATACTTATTTTTTTGTGTTTAAACATGTGGGAGAAAAAGAAGAGACATGTATGTTATCTATAATGGTTCATAACTAGACATGGTTAATACGTATTTTTGTGGTGTTTAAACAGGTGGTAGAAACAGAAGAGACACGTATGTTTTCTATAATGGTTCATAACTAGACATGGTTAAATTTGTGTGTTGTTTAAACAGGTGGGATAAAAAGAAGAGACATGCATGTCATATATAATGGTTCATAGCTAGACATGGTTAATACGTATTTTTGTGGTGTTTAAACAGGTGGGAGAAAAAGAAGAGGCATGCATGTTATCTATAATGGTTCATAACTAGACATGGTTAATACGTACTTGTGTGGTGTTTAAACAGGTGGGAGAAACAGAAGAGACATGCATGTTTTCTATAATGGTTCATAACTAGACATGGTTAATACGTATTTTTGTTGTGTTTAAACAGGTGGGAGAAAAAGAAGAGACATCTAGTTATCTATAATGGTTCATAGCTAGACATGGTTAATACGTATTTTTGTTGTGTTTAAACAGGTGGGAGAAAAGAAGAGACATGTATGTTATCTATAATGGTTCATAACTAGACATGGTTAATACATATTTTTGTTGTGTTTAAACAGGTGGGAGAAAAAGAAGAGACATGTATGTTATCTATAATGGTTCATAACTAGACATGGTTAATACGTATTTTTGTTGTATTTAAACAGGTGGGAAAAAAAGAAGAGACATGCATGTTATCTATAATGGTTCATAACTAGACATGGTTAATACGTATTTTTGTGGTGTTTAAACAGGTGGGAGAAAAGAAGAGACATGTATGTTATCTATAATGGTTCATAACTAGACATGGTTAATACGTGTTTTTGTGGTGTTTAAACAGGTGGGAGAAAAAAGAGACATGCATGTTATCTATAATGGTTCATAACTAGACATGGTTAATACGTGTTTTTGTGGTGTTTAAACAGGTGGGAGAAAAAGAAGAGACATGCATGTTATCTATAATGGTTCATAACTAGACATGGTTAATACGTATTTTTGTGGTGTTTAAACAGGTGGTAGAACCAGAAGAGACACGTATGTTTTCTATAATGGTTCATAACTAGACATGGTTAAATTTGTGTGGTGTTTAATCAGGTGGGAGAAAAAGAAGAGACATGCATGTTAGCTATAATGGTTCATAGCTAGACATGGTTAATACGTATTTTTGTGGTGTTTAAACAGGTGGGAGAAAAAGAAGAGACATGCATGTTATCTATAATGGTTCATAACTAGACATGGTTAATACGTATTTTTGTGGTGTTTAAACAGGTGGGAGAAAAAGAAGAGACATGTATGTTATCTATAATGGTTCATAACTAGACATGGTTCAGAATCTGTAACAGAAATAATTTATGTTTTTAATAAGCAAGACTCAACAACGGTTTTCCATTACCTACTGAACTGAGTCTACGTAATAAGTGGATGGCTCTCTTTGAACAATTGTATAATTTTCTAAGATATGAAACCTAGCTGTATTCCTTGTATGACAATGGAAATGTGCCTTAATTGGTTTCTGCTTTTCAAGCCTAATATCCTGCAAGTGTTCAGACATCCTTTCTCTCAGTTCTCGTTCTCTATCCTACATACACCCTTTTTGTTTGGCGGTTAACGTAACGTTACATTATGACGTCAATTCCATTTTAAAAAAACATGTTAGGAATGATGATATAGCTCTTAGTTAAACTCTTATGATAAAGATCTTGGGATCGAAATATTGGAAAAAATAGAGTGATATGTAATAGACTATGGTCTCAAAAAGTTGGTTAATTTAACGAGATGAAACCATACTCTACGTCTTTTGCAGCATGTCCATTTCAACTTCCTGCCATATTCTAACTTTCATTAATTGGTAGTTGTAGTACAGCATTTATTCTGACAGGTGTTATTTTCAATAAAACGATTTACACCTGTGCTATTATAAAGAGAATTTTCAAGTGACCATGCTACAATTTCTACGTTGTGTTAACTACTTCCCTTAGGAGGACATTATATACTTGAAGTTTCAAATTTACGATAAATGATTCAAATGTTTGTGCAAACAAATTGACTTTGTTTTTGTTTTTAATATTAAAGCTGAATTGTGAATTGAGAATGTTTTTATTGCAAATCTCACCCTAGCCCAGCAGCCTGCCCCAACATTATCGTTGAACGTACTGTAGTCCTCAGATGACCACAGCTGCTTGCCCGTAATGTCTGCTGCTACACTGCCTTTAGTACCTGGATAGTGTACACTGAAATATATACAAATTCATACAAAAGTGGTATAGAGTTTAGAGATTACCACAAGCTTTTCAATACGGGATTTCTATCCCGAATGAAAATACACCTGCATGAACAAACAAAGTGCGCCAGAACAAGTTTATTAATCTGACAATCTGACAAGTTTTCATTCAAGGTAGAAATTTTAGTAAGGTTCCAAAATCAATACCACTTATTGTTTAAGAAAAGTAGTCCCCACAAACTTTTGTTCTTAAAATCTATTTCCGGCCGACCTGAATTTATGCTAGAATCATCTAGACATTAAGAGCAACATCGCTGTGAAGTTTCATGAGAATCCATCAAGTAATTTCAGAGGCATACTCTCCACAAGTTTTTCCTATATAACTCTATGTAAACAAAGATAGCCACTAGCGGCCATGTTTGACATTGAATCGAAATGAATTTTGGTTAAGACCAACTACATGTTGTGCCAGTCATTTTAGTAAAGGTTCCAAATCAATATCACTTATAGTTTTGAGAAGTCGCCACAAAACTGTATTTTTAAAACTTATTTTTAGCTGTGGCAGCCATCCTGAGTTTCCAGCCAACCTGAATTTTTGTAAGGATCAACTAGACATCAACAGCAAGATTACTGTGAAGTTTCATGAAAATCCTCCAAGTTGTTTACGGCCATGTTTGACATGGTTGTGGTTTTTGAGGTCGCCACAAAATTTTGTTTTTAAAGTTTATTTTTAGCCGTGGTGGCCATATTGAATTTCCAGCTCACCTGATTTTTTGCTAGGATAAACTAGACATCAAGAGTAGCATTCAAGTGAAGTTTCATGAAAATCCGTCAAGTAGTTTCAGAGGAATACGGTAGTCGCTACAAGTTTTTACTATATAACTCTATGTAAACAAAGATGACCACTGTCAACCGAATCAAAATGATTTTCGATAAGGACCAACATCATGTCATGCTGATCATTTTAGAAAAAGTCCCATATCATTATCGCTTACATTTTCAAGTAATAGTCGCTACAAACTTGTTTTTCAAAAATCTATTTTTAGCTTCAGTGGCCATCTTGAATTTTACATCAACGTGATTTTTATCCTACAAGTTATTAATATATAACTCTATGTAACAAAGATAGCCGCTGGCAGCCATTTTTAATATCGAATCAAATGATTTTCATCAAGGACCAACATCATGTCATGCTGATCATTTTAGAAGAAGTCACATATCAATATCACTTATAGTTTCCAAGAAGTAGTCGCTACGAACTTGTTTTTTAAACATTTATTTTTACCTTTGGTGGCCATCTTGGATTTCACATCAATGTGATTTTTTGCTAGGATCAACTAGACAACATGGGCAACATTCTTGTAAAGTTTCATAAAAATCCCTCCAATAGTTTCAGAGGTGTAGTCACTACAAAAAAAGTTTACGGACGGGAAGACGGATGCCGCATCATGGCATAAGCTCTGCTGATCTTTGATCTGTTCTGTTGATCTTTGATCAGTAGAGGTAATAAATAAAATACAAGAGTTTCGCGCAACATGATGTCTCTCCTAAAGTGACATGTCCAACATACATGTTTCAAGTGATCTTCATTATTACTTCCTTGTCCTTGGGAGTAGAATGTTCAAATTTCATATATAACCTTCTTGTCATTGTCTTTCTTAATGCCAATAACTTTCAGCTCTCCAATCACCATGGGTCGGAGTCAATGCCATTTAAATACATGTACCGCAAGGCAAATTTTAACGCAAAATATTGACGGTACATTTAACAATGACTCCATCCCATGGTCATTTGGAGGGCTGGAGGTTATTGGCTTTATGAAAGACAATGACCAGAAGGTTATATATGAAATTTGATTCTACTGTCAAGGACAGGAAATTTATTATACAATATGTTGACGCCGTCGAGCCCGCCAACATAAATGGCGCCTATGTCTCGCAGGCGAGACATAAAATCAATATTTTAATTTAAAAAATCTAAGTAATAATTTGGGATAATTCAGGTAAAATACATGAAAAAGTTATGGTTCTTGTCATATAACACTGTGTTATGATAATGAACATGTTTTGGTGGACACAAAGATTCAGGTACAGCCTCTTTAAAGAAAAAGCAAAATATATTTCACAGTAAGAATCAATAGAGAGTATCCTATCTCAAGAAAACCTAAAAAATGAGTTGATCAGCCATCAAACAACACTTCAATTCACATTGTATATATTTTATCTTTTGTATGTTCTACTTCAACATTACTTGCATCGGTACAGCTACTTTCCATTCTGACAAAAGCTTTTAATGGTGAAAGGCCAGAATTTATTATTACCTTTATGTACTTGCTATCATAGGGCCGTTCATTCCATATCTGTAACGAAATTATACATGAATAAACATATCTGTAACAAAATTAACATGAATGAACATTTCAGGTAGAACCAATATTTGAATATTAAATGGATAAATTTCGGCTAAGGCCTAAAAAAAAAAAAAAATGTGTGTTTCTGGTTTCACCCTGTCTTGATAACCTTTGCAAACAGTTTGGATCCAGATTAGATGCTTAACAACTCTGGCTAATAAAATTATCATTTGAATAAAAATATTTGTTGTTTGATTGTAATATTTCCTTTTTTTTTGCCAAAAATATTTAGGGTCGGCGGTGAAAAAGTAGGGTCGGTCGAGAAACCGGAAACACACATGGTTTTTTGTTAGGCCTAATAACTGAATAGAAAACTGGAATTTGAATATTTGTTATGTAGTCGTCTACCACTGTTATTGTTGTTGTTGTCTCTTCTGCCAATTTAGGCACACCTCCACGTAGTTGAATCCATCACCACAATGAATTATAGCTATCCTCAGAGCTCCAGATAACCTTTTGGTAACTGGGTATTGACTTTGGTTTCTCCATTATTTTAATATTTATTGGGTATTTGCATTTTTCAATTGAGTAAACATATTTTTTTACCCCACCCACTGTTTTCAATTGGGTATATCCCTATAAAGTTTAATTAACAACAGACAAAAAGCAACAATAATGGAACATGGTACTCAAAATAATTGCTTTAAGCATAATGATGTTGACTGGTGCTGTTTACGGTAATTTGTGTTTGTTTTGAGACACCAGTTTTGTAGCAGACACATAATTAGGATCTCCGAGCACTTACACAACAGCAAACAACATAAGTCGAGTAAATCGCGCTCTATTATAATAAATTTCCGAACCAGTCTTATACGCTTGATTAGTTCGGTCCTTTATCTATGGTAGATTAGATTTCCAGTGTGTTTAGAGCGCTGGGGGAAATAGTTAAATACTCGAATGATTGACAATGAATTGCATTTCTCACCATTTTAATTGCGCAAATACGCACAGGGCTGTCGATCTGTTTTGGGGGACTGCGACCCATACCCTTGGGTGGGGGAATTTTAGCGTGCTTTTACAGGAAAGGGGGAATTATTTTGTGGCCATAATTTTGATTATAGTCATTGTTTTAAATAGTCTACATGTTTTATTTGTATTGAATACAGTTTGTACTCAATATTTTTTTTTATATTTTTTTTGTTAGGGGGGAATTTTGAGTCTGAAATGGGGGGAAAAAACATACTTTTTGGTGGGGGGAATGCGTCCGGTTACCGGACGCAAAATCGGCAGATCGACAGCCCTGACGCACCTTATCTGGAGCTCTCTATTCTTCAAATCACCACATATTCTAAATTGACTTTTAAGCTTCAACAAAAAATGGTGTCTGTTTTTAAACGGGATACATCAGGCTTTTCTAGAATAATTTTATTTTTAAGTATGTTCAATTTCATGGTATAAAAATAACCTCGCTATAAAAATATGGTGTTCACACTCATTTTTAGGTTTAGGTCTAAAGTTAACAATATATTTTTAAATTGGGCGAAAAATGCCTAAATTCATTGTGTGTTACCTAGGATAACAAATATCAGTGCAAAATGGAATTCCTTTTAAATCTGGGTTAATTTTTAGGCTCATGCATTATGTTCAGGCTGTTTAGAATATAAAATATCCTCATTTGTCAGTTTTAACACCCCTAGATCCACACCACAACTCTGATGTGCCCCTTTAATCTCATGATGATGATATTATATCAACCAACACACACTGATTGGATCATTGAAAAAAAAACAGGCAATAGAACAGGCAATAGAAAACGAGCATATTCACTTTAATTACGTATATATCGCGAGTGTAGAGATTCTCGACAAAATTAATTGTGTATCTATCCAAATTTATCGTAAATATATTGTTACACACCTATAGTGTAGGATTTGTTACATTTCACATAATCACTAAATAGTATAAACTAACTCGGAACTCAAAAATAACTATACTCGTTAGAGGCCAGTTTCCGTCCAAGCCCAGTTTCCGTCATTCTCATTTAAAAACTGTTTTTACACTGCAAATTACTTACGCGATGTCACTTATTGTCAGACATTTAGAACTGAAGATTGGAAAAAGGAAAAAGGAAATAAGCCGTACAAAAACGAAAGGGATTTCTCCGAAAATTGTGTTTACTTCCTTATATGGCATTGGGGATGCGCGTGCATACTGCCGCATAATAAACTATTAAAAAAATCACACTCTAATGACGTCATATTTTTATCACTCTTCAGTGGACGCAGTTGAAATATACCGTGATTATATATTTTAACCAAAGAGAAGCAACTCGTACAACCTGTATCTGTTTGATTTACACAGAGTTACCTATCGATACATTGTAAATTGTCGTCGTTGTGACGTTACCAGGCGCATTGTTATAGCGATCGACCTAGTTCAATCTATCACTCGATAAAATACATGGCGGAAACTGGGCTTGTACACAAAACGATTTCTCAGTTTTAGTCTATTTATAAAAAGGTCGCGTGCCACTTTGATAATTTATAAAAAACAAAATTCTTTGATATCAAATTTCCAGAAAGAGGTAACCTAATAGAAAATAGAGTAAAAATTGTCAGGATACATAGATTTGTCCGAAAAATTAGTTTATATAAGTCACGGAAAGTGGCCCCGACGGGTAAAGTTGAAACATGACATCAATAAAGTGTTGGAGACGTTGACGTTGTTTTAAAAGCCAAAAACTTTCAACAAAACAAAATATTTCAATTAAAACCATACACAAAATAATTTAAAATGTAATAAAAAGATTATATTACTGCTGGGTTTCATTATAAAATATACCTTCACTCGATGGTAGATGTGTTTTGTTTTTTTACTCATCACATCCACTAGTTCATGAAACGAACCACACTACTACCATCTTGTGAACGATTTACCTAAAATCTAACCCAGCAGAGATAATGTCTATGTATCCAACCTTCCAACATTACATTCAAGGAAAGAACTTGCGAGTCTGGCTCATTACTTTGCCATTCTAAAGTCCTTTGCTGGAACACCCCTATCTCACACGTACAGAATAATTGTCTTACCCCAACATAATCCATGGTAAGGTTATAGTGCTTCTTGGCACCAAGAATGTACTTGATAACATAGGTCGCCGTGAGCTCAGGGTCATGGTAGGGGTTCCTTGTCCCAGCACCTACCCAAGCAGGGAAAGCCCATGGCAAACAATACAGTAAGATGTCAGGATTTCTCTGAAATTAAAAAGTTTAATTTTTCTATAGAGTCTAGACTCAAAACACAGAGACTGCTTAATAACTATGCTAGTTTATGGTTTCACCTCAATTCCACATTGAAAGATGTTGAAGTTTATTACATTTATCCTCAGGACGTTTTTCCCCCTTCTATAACAGGGGCCGAAATTCAGTTACTTTACAATTCAAGATTGATCAATTTTTTCACAACTGTGGCCGATTTTTTTCACAAATTAAAAACCAACAACTCTAAATCAGTGTGAACGAAATGTACAGTCAGAGATATTTCCAGTTTCATGGTAATTTTAAGTACGCTAAAAAATTTCAGTATAGTAGCAACTTTTTTTTAAAAATGTAAACCATTTACCAGAGGATAATTTTAGTGACAAACATTAAAACAAGTCATCATTGTTACCTGACTGTTATTTAACAGCTCATCAACAGATAGAGCCACCCAGAGAGAGGGGAAGGATACATAGGAATCAGTAAACCTGCCCTACTCTTACTAAAGAATAGATTACTATGGTTCTTTTATTAACATGCTCGGAGGATAGACTACCATACACGGGATCGACCAGTTCACATCTCCATCCAACGGACGAGGTTAAAGGCCGGATCTCCAAATCTTCAATAACCGTACGGTAGGCCATTAAGCAAATTAGGCACAGTAGGAGTGGCTTATCCACTGGTCAGTTTGTAAACATAAACACATGTGGTATGGTAGAGCAATAAACTTCAGTGTGGTGAAGTCTGTATATCAGAGATAAAGATGAAGAGATAATCATTCTAGGTAATTATCTATTACCTATCAATAAGTGGAATTATAAACTTAGGAGTGTGTCCCTATCTAACTCCAATAAAACAAATAATCACAACTTTTTTTCCACAAATAACTCAAATTTTATAGTATTTCTTTTGTATACATTTATAAAGTGTTTACCAGGGTTTCTTCAGGCAATAAACTATTAATTAAGTTTCAACATTATTTCTGGTGTCTGTTTTAATTTTTGTTAATACATAAGCATTGTTTGCATTGTTGAGGAACAAAAAAAACACTTGCAGTTTCAGAAGAGCAACTTGAGACAATTACCCATTAATTTAAAGGATAACCTCAATCTCAAATACATAATTTATGTAGCTCCTAGACAAGAAACTGTGGATTAAATACAGAAACATAGGGCACATGGAATGACAAATACTTCCGGAGTTATGTATGACATAGAAGGGATATATAATGCCAACGTGTCATGTTATTGTCACTTATATATAGATTTCATGTTATTGGTTAATATCCTGAAAATTAATTATCCCAGTTTCCTTTCCCCAGCTGTGACTGGTAGTTATATATATCAAATGTCATATAGCTTTTGTCACCCTTCTAGCAGAATCGTACTTTATCAGTAGGTTGTCAAACAAGCTCAGAAACTAAATGTAAGCAGAAACATTTAAAATACAATTATACAAGTTAATCAAATACAACATTATTCAAACCAATTACTTCCAGTTTGAAAATGGTGATGAAGAATACAAGGATGTCAAGGTGAATCGCTATGGGATGCAGGAGAGCGTGGGCGGCGTCGCATCATTCAGGCTCCGCCTCCAAAAGAAAGGCTCCTACATACTGTACGTCTATATAAAGGAGGACACACCTGAAAACAAGGACAATGTTTATGCCCAGGTACGTTCGTCAGTGGTCTGTCAAAGAAGGTGGAATTTTACCAGTCACAATTCTGGTATGACTACAATCAAACTGTATTAAGAGACCACTAAAGGAAGAGGCCACTAAAGTGAAGAGCAAAATTAGTCTCTAAACACAGATGGTCTCAATATAGGTGTTAATACAAAACAATTGGGAATTGAAACGTTGGTCTTAAATCAGGGGGTCTCTTAACAGAGGCACCTGGTCTCTTAATAGTGGTGGTCTCTTAATGGAGGTAGTCTCTTAAAGCAGTTTTTTTAATAGGGGTGGTCTCTTAAAGCAGGGGGTATCTTAATAGAGGCACCTGGTCTATTAATAGAGGTGGTCTCTTAAAGCAGGGGGTCTCTTAATAGAAGTGGTCTCTTAAAGCAGGGGGTCTCTTAATAGAGGCACCTGGTCTCTTAATAGAGGTGGTCTCTTAAAGCAGGGGGTCTCTTAATATAGGCACCTGGTCTCTTAATAGAGGTGGTCTCTTAAAGCAGGGAGTCTCTTAATAGAGGCACCTGGTCTCTTAATAGAGGTGGCCTCTTAATGGAGATGGCCTCTTAATAGAGCTGGGCTCTTGAGCAGGCTTGATTGTATTTGGAATTTCCTTCATTTGAAACAGTGATACTATTACACTTTTATATATGCACAATACAAATAATTACGAAATATGTTCATATGATATGTAGTATCATGAAGATTAACAATCTGGTGTGTTTACAGGTGTGCGAGTACAAGATCGTGCAGGAGGAAGTCGGAAATGAACCAGAGCCTTTCCCACCATGTGCCTACCTCAACTGGGGACCTGGTGCAGCCTTCTTCAGGTGTGTATGAGTGCTTAAACAGCGCGACTAAAATTGTATAAGTAAGTGCCTTCAGGAAATTATTTAATATTATCAGATATTGTCAGTTAGGACTGGTTACCTGAATCAGGAACCTGAATCCAACTACTGGTAGTGTCAATATTCGATACTTCAACAAAAGTGCTTAGTGTAACTTGCGCATATTTTGAAATTTTAATGCTCAAAACAGATGCATTATGTGCTGCTGATTCAAGATGTTCCAATAGTGGTAGTGCGACTCGTTCAATACTGTTGAAATTTCTAGGCTGTTATTATTTTAATTAGAGGCAAAACAGAAATCGACTATTTTCGGTTTTGGAGGGTTTGGCCAAGATAAGTTTGCTTGAAATTAAAAGCTTGTAAAATGCAGATTTAGTATCAGTTCTAACTAAAACCTGGGATGTTGTCTTAACATGTCTTACTCTGAAATAGGCCTGTGTTTTACCGGTCACGTGATGTAGGTACAAACAACTTGTACTGTTACAATGTTAGGCAGACAACTTGGGCAATGACAGTTACTGTTCAGGGAGTTTTTTGGCTGTTTTTATAGCCAAAATTCGGTCATATTCCCAATGCAAAAACATATTTTTGTTCCCAATTAAGAGGAAAAAATTCCCAATATAAAAAAATATATATATAAAAATATTATTTTTTTTTAAAGTGTGCCAATCCATTGACTGTGGGTTCAAAAGCTTAAATAAATGCTTCTGTTTATCTTGGTGTACAGAAAACTGTATTAAAGATATAATTATGAAAGGAATGCTTTACTTTACATTTTTCCGAATTTTATTAAAAATCGCGTTAAAAAATCCCAATTTTATGAAAAATTGGGCTAAAATTCCCAACTGAGAAGGTATGGGTTATGTTCTCAAAAAATAGAAAAAAAACGCTGACTGTTCCACAGTGTTTCTTTTCAGTAGGAAAGGTGACCTACCATGTTTGTACCTACATGGAAAACCCAATCAGACCAATTCCGGATATTATCCGATTATGATTTTTTTTTTTTTTTGGCATGTCCAATCATAATCACATCCATTTATGGGCTCTGTCATAAATATCAGCATCTTTAATATTTCAGATATGGTCTGGCCACGTATCAGCAGACGGCTACTGTCCTGAACAGAAATGGTAAGGCTGAACTGCAGTTCAGAATTCCCAAAACTATGCAGTTTATGGTCAAACTGAAGAACAACCAATGCTCTGATGCCGAGCTCGAGGGATACTGCATGAACAGGATTGTGGGTAACACGGCATACTTCAATATCACGGCGCCGGGTCGCGGAGAATTTGGCCTAGAGGTTTACGCTAAGGATCCAACGTGCGAAGGCACAACTCTGTTCCACGTGGCCCAGTACCTGATTGAATGTAACGAATACGTGAAAGCAGTTCCACTTCCCAAACTGCAAGCCGGGTACCTAGGCGGCCAGCCCAAATTTAATGAGTTTGGTCTAAACACGTTAAGCCATCACGACCCCATCATCCATCTTGAAAAAAATACATTGGAGATTCAGTTCTCCACTGCACAGGAAATGCGCGTCACCGCCAATCTTATTGATGCCGAGTCAGATAAAGATTTCCCCGACTTCGTGTTCACACAGACACAGGGTTCTGTCATCAGCTTTGTCGTCACCTTGCCGAACGTAGGCTTCTACAAGTTACAGCTATACTCTATTCCAGCAAGGGATACGAGTCAGCAACTCCCCGGGGTCTACAATTACCTCATCAACTGTAAGGCCATCGTCCAGCAGCCAATTCCTTTCCCCAAGCAGTACGCCCAGTGGAAAGAGGGTTGCTACATGGAAACACCACTCGTACTACACAAAAATTGCGGAGATGAAGTCAAATTCAGAGTCCTTGTTCCGAAGGCATCGGCCGTTGCAATTGTCGCCGGAGATGACTGTACGCATTTGTCATCACAATCTGCAGGCATGTGGGAAGGTGTCGTACCCATGAAAGTGCACTACGGCCAGAATAGAAAAGTCACACTCAACGCAAACAACGGCGGAGATCCGACGAGTTACGCCACGCTTCTGGAGTATATAGTGTAAAGTGTTGACATTTAGGTTATAACAAATTTACTATTAACAATTGTCCATATATCTCGGTGTATTCACTGATCTATGGCTTGCTTTGGAAGCTAGTTCTTTTTACTAGACAGTGTTGCAGTGGTCGGAATTAGCCCTAACACGATGGTGAAAAACTAGTAAATATTAATTCGGGCTAGTAAAAATCTAGAAATTTTATATAGTCGGGCTTATGAAAATTGTAATAGACCAAATGATTATATAATAATTCGGACTAGTGAACAAAAATCCTAATTTCTTTGACTGCTGAATATTGCTATTAAAAAATAACTTTTATCAAAAGGTGCTTAAGACATGCAACAACTATGAAAACGGTCATTTGTCATACAAATGACCAAATGACTTAGATGCATTTTATGGAAGGAAAAACTTGGATTTGTTTCTATTCAGTGATCTGGAGAAGTTATTTTTGTGAACTATTATACATATTTTTCAATATTAAAGCAGTTTGGAAATTGGAATTTTTACGAAGCAGTTGTTTGAGCACTTTCTTCAGGTAGTAGTTTTAAGTTTGTTTGTAAAGATTGTTGCGGCGTCGTAAGCGTATATACCCTAGTCGCAGAATATGAAAAAATCAATTTTTTTGTGAGTGTTTAATAACTAAATTTGTCTAGTTCAATAATAGTTCAAAGAGACGAAATGTGTCCCAAAACTTGTTAAAGACGACTACCTGTGTCCATAGTTATTAACGGTTTAATTAAAGGTACACGACAACCTAATTATACAAAACCTAATTCAATTTGAAGACTGGATAAAATAGTCCAAAGTTTGCTTTTGATGCATATTAACGAAGTATAATAAAATAATTCCATATAGGCATGTATGTAAAAAAAGTATGATAATGAACCTTTGGAAACGGCCGAGCACGACACATACAAAATATTGCAGTCTCGGTTTGATTGAGACTGTTCATGAGCGGTAGTGAAATATGCTAGCTACCGCTCACGCCCTCTAGCATCGGGTTGAGCAGAACTCAATATTCATAAAATCAATAGTACACAATTTTAACCATCCCAAATATGGCATGCATACGGCGGTGGACATGGAGTTATATGCTTCCCCATATCGTACGGCGTATGGTCCCAGTATCTTATAAAATTAAATGCCCCGAAGAGCGAAATAAACATAATGGAATTTAGTTGGGAGCAGCGGTTATGAAGCCTGCGTATCACAAGTAACAGCCAAACGACTAAATTAAAAAGCAGACAACATATCCTATAAGTGGTTAAACAATACCCAGAGCCTTTTATAGGCCGGAGTAGTGGTACCACCGAATCAAAAATTAAGTAAGAACACAAAAGAAATTGAAAATGTACCACCGATAACTAAATATAGGTATCGGGCTCAGCGATCTCCAAAGATCGAATGAATAACAGTACTGATTGCAAGCGCGGGGAGACGTTTTACTGCCGCCACACTGCACAAGCAACGCCACTGTGCTAAAAACTTGTGTCAAAAATGTTGTTGGCATTCGGTGTTTGTGTTTTCTACTTGGTAATGTCATAGATCAAATAGTTGTTGTTGTATGCGCTTCCTTTGTAATAGATTGCCTTGCTTTTGTACATTTCACTTTGTTATTCGCGGTTACGGCGGTGACTGGTTCACGTCCATGTTTTACTCATTACATTTTTGCCCAGTCGACTGCCTGGGCGTGATATTCTTTTAACGTGAAATTGTGTTACCATGTAATTATGAAGGTTGGTTTGGAATAGCTAGTAACGATGCCTTGGGTTTTGTGTAATGTTTAGATTTTTGTTTTATTAAAGATGATCGCAGAGGCTTTTCAAGATGTTATGGGACTGATATTGAAAATAAAATTTAACCGTTTTTAATTGGCATTTCATGGCAAATTAAAGGGACATAGGCAATGTTTTAACTTTTTTTCAAACTCGCCACATGCGGTTAGTTTTCTATATATTTTGCATATTTGCAAAACGTTAATGTTATTTTTTAGAATAGTTTTATGCCAATTATATCTGCATATTACTAACTGTCGATTATTGCACCAATAATATATTTAAACCTATGGTAGAATATCGAAGACAAATTGAAAACTCCTTCTATTTAGTTATGTACAAGCAGGTTTAAAAGTCAAGTATTATAATAATATATCGAGGTGCGATAATTTTAAACGGACACACGTCAATCTTGAAGTATTTATCAAACATTGAAATTAGTGTCTAGAGTTATGTGTTCAGTATCATATAACTTTAAACCTGCTTGCATATGATTAAATAAAATGTTGTATTTCCTTCTTTTCGTCTTGTTCTATCAAAAGTTTAAATATATTATTGGTGCAATATATGCAGTTAATTTGTTAATGCAAAAACAATTTGCTTTTGACCATTCTAATGATTGAAAAAATCAAGTTATGTGGAAAACTATTAAACAGGACGTCGTGAGTTTATCAAAAATCAAGATTGCCGTGTGTCCCTTTAGTATGTAATAATCACTTTCAGATTGCCAAGTGTCCCTTCATAATGTATAAAATGTTTCAACATGCATTAAATAAGGTCTCAAGATAAAAGAATATCTATATATGAGAGTCTAGCGTGTTGTAGTCAAAAACATTTAAAAAAAGACATTCAATATTTTACACCAATTTTCAAAACGTGGACACCTGAATCATTGTATGCAATGTTTGAATATTGAATTGCAAATGAAAACTGGAGAATATATTACTTTAGGAGTATATGATTTACAATTTCTGCGAATGAACAAAGGATATACACCTTATAGTTTTGGTACGGTATAATAACATGTACACATGCTTTCATATACTGTTGGTGGCTTATTTAACTAGCTCTGGTAGCATAGGCATTACTTCCACTTATCTTCAAGTCTTCGTGAAATAATAATCTGCAATAATTTTTTATTGTTATCATGAACTTTTGATCTATTCTAGATTGACATTCATTGTTAAATATTTCTTTTACATTTTTTTTTTCATTATTTTTTTATATTATATGTACACAATCCAAACTCTGTAGACACAATATAAATGGGTTTATTTTTAAACGGCACATACATTATTGTATGATCTGAACACCCAGGCATAGTTTTAATACACGTGTAGTGCAATTTTGCCATTATTTGGCGGGCTAGTTTCTTTGCTTGTTAAAGCATAAACTGAAGCAGTTAACGAAGTATTTGGAAGACTTACAACTATAGGAGTAACGCAATCCAATCTCCGGAATTGATTTAAACTTGACAAACTACACCAAATAAAGATGCAATACTTGATGTGTAAACTGTTGTACCATTACGCTGTATCCGCTGAACGTTGGGCTAATCATAAGACGTGTGTTATAGGCCAAATGGTTTATTTAAATGTTCAGGTATTATTTATGTAAACGATTTATAAATTTTGCACAACATTTTACGGAAGGAATGTTTCAAGTGTCACGAAACACCCAAAATCCACCCAAATCTTCACCAAATGAACCCCTAAACTTCCCAAATCCACACCAAATCTACCTTATATCTGTATGGTACACTTTTCCGTCACAACTGACGATTACAACGCGGTTTGGTTGCGCATTAATTAATATCAAATATACTTAACAATGAATTGAAGTGAGAAGAAAAAATGAGTAAAGGTAGAAGGAAGATATTCTTAGTCGCTAATTGCATGATAGGCCTTCATCATCAGTCCTGTCTGGCTACCGTAGCGTCCCCTGGGAATTCACCCAACCAGCATAGCACTGAGAATCACTAGAACCTAACAAACAATCAACTGGGACAGGGTTTAGAATGACAGTTTGGAAAGCTCCTGTTTGTAAGATACCAAATCAGGAGCCTCAGCCACAGTGGCTGGTAGACTATTCTAACGACAAACTGTTCTTGGGAAAAAACTAAATTTGAGATAGTCGCTGTAAGAAGATAACTGTCTACATTTCAAAGAGTGATTGGACCTTGTGCGAGATGATGCAGGTGTCAGGAACTCGGATGCTGGTATGTCCACTAGACCGTGGATAATCTTAAAGAGCATGGTGTCAGTTGGCTCTTAGTACACCTTAACTCCAGGGTCTCCCATTTTAGGTGCTCCAACATAGATGTGACACTGTGTTCCTGTAGCGGTTAGTGATTGTCTGGGTGGAAATCCATGCCCCATATCCTTTCCCATTCGGCGAGTCGATCTAGGTCATCTTGGAGGTCAACACTGTCTTGTCTTGTTCTGATCGGTCTGTACAAGATACAGTCGTCAGCAAAGAGGCGAACTCTTGAACGTACGCTGTCTGGAAGGTCATTTATAAAAATGAGGAACAACAGTGGGCCTAATACCGTACCCTGAGGTACTCCGCTAATAACTGGCACACTGTCTGAAGTGGCGCCATCTACGAGGACCTGTTGCTCTCTTTTCGATAGGAATGCCTTGATCCACATCGGTGTGCTGCCTCTTATTCCATAGTGGGCTAGTTTCCTCAGTAAACGTTCATGAGGGACTCTGTCAAATGCCTTGGAAAAGTCCAGGATGATCAAGTCATGTTGGACTCCGTTGTTGAGGGCTGTGACTAGTTCATGAACTAGTGTTATTAGCTGTGTTTCGCTGCTCCTCCTGGCTCGGAATCCATGCTGGCAGTCCGTGAGTATTTGGTGAGCATCAAGGGGTTTGAGGACGTTACTGGTTATGATGTGTTCTTGTATCTTGCAGCAGAGGCTTTTAAGGGATACTGGACGTTAATTGCTGGCCTTGTACTTTTCTCTCTTCTTAAAGATTGCCGTGGCGTTTGCTATCCTCCAGTCATTTGGTATCTCTCCAAGTTGTAGACTTCTTTGGAATATGACCGTCAGGAATGGTGCAATTTCATTGGCTAGTTCTTTTAAATCCTTGCAGGAAGCTGGTCGGGTCCACAGGCTTTGCTTGGGTTCATCTTCTTTAAGAGCTTTGCCACCCCTTCTTTGGTGACCACTATCTCTGACATTGGAGTGAATGGTGCCCCTGCTGGTGCTGGCATATCAGTTATGTCCTCATTGGTGAATACTGACTGGTACTGACGGTTGAGTATGTCAGCCTTGTCTTTGGCATCGGCGTATAACTTCCCATTTTCTTTCAGTGGGGCTTTCAATGATTGTCTCGATGTACCTCCAGTATGACTGTCTCTCTGCTTTCCGAAGATTAGTCTTTGTCTCTCTGTACAGCCTGATGTATTTGACACACTTTGACTTTGTTTTCCTCACAAGCAGCGTGTTCCTTTTGCGTATGAGAGTCTTGACCTTCTTGTCGATCCAAGGTTTGTGGGTCTTGTTTCCTCGCAGCAACTTGGTAGGATCATATTTCACCATGAGTGTGTGGATATTTTCCTTGAACTCAGTCCTTAGTTGTTCAATGTCCTTGGTACTGGATGTGCTGACGAAGTCTTCTTCTATGGCCCTAAGTTCTTCCCTCATCCCATCGTAGTTGGCTTTTTTATACACGTTGACTTTCCTTGGTGGTACCTTGACTCTCATTGGGAGAATATATATGGTGTTACAATGATGTTATTGTACCAAATATCAAAACTAAAATAATCATTTGAGAAAAATTAAGACATATTTGTTAATTTATCACTGAATTTACGATTTTTGCGTTATTTTTACACATTGTGACATAGATCTACCAGTTACGTATCTGAGTCCCTGGATCTACATACACTAGATTTGAAACATGTCGAAAATCCAATTTATCCGCCGAATAATAATTTACCCATGATTACTTGCGCGTACAGGTAAGGTATTATCGCGCATGCGCATTGCGCTAAGTTACGCACCGTCTTACGAATTGATCAAATGTAAGAAAATCTAGTTTACATATCGTTGTTAATTTATTTGTTTTCGGAAATGTATTTACGATAGCCGGCTATTTCAAATACGAGTTGAAAGATAATTCTTTATTCTATACAGCGATATTGGTTTTAGCTTTACTAAAAACGAACTAAATAACACAAATTACGTTCGTTTGACCGTATGTGAAACTGCGACAGCGACGTGACTCGGCAAATTTAAAATATATATATATACATATCGTTGCTGATTTGTTTATTTTGGGAAAAGTATTTAAGCTAGCTGGCTTATTCAAATACGATCTGAAGGATAATTATTTATTCTATACAGTGATGTCGTTTTAGCTTTACTAAAACGAACTTAATAAGAACAATTACGTTCGTTTGACCGTATGTGAAACTGCGACAGTGACATGACTCGGCAAATTTAATATATATACACTTAACGATACTTCTAACGCTACCTTTAGTTATTGTTTATTTTCTCGAAATATTCTCAGTGGATATTCCTGAATTTTTCTACAGTAATGTGCAAATATGTCTTAAATATGTCATCAAAATTTGAGAACAAATCATTAAAGTGTTTTTGAAATACAACCTATCAAGTGAGATAACCCCCTATACCGAAAGTCGCAAATATCGGAAAATTTACCAATCGAACATTTGTATCGGCGCAATGCCGTTTTGAGTCATAATTAAATATTGAAATGTTTTACTTCACCTCTGTACTTTTACTTGGATTCAGAATTACAACAACATGTTTAACAATATCAACAATCTAATAAGACAAAACAATACATTTAATATGTAAACTGTTCAAACTTAATTGCGACACCAATGACGTGTTTAGATCAACACTGGATATTGAAAACAAATAGCATAAGAAAATGGATAAAGTTTTTGATATTTCATTTCACTTAAAACAATAAAACACAATTTGAATCACATTTTATGTTTTGCTAGCTTAACAGTCTCCATCAGTCTAGCATCAGTCTGTTCTGTAGGCAAAGTCCTAATATAACAAAGTCCTAATACCTGGTGTGACCACCATTTGAAGCAATCACAGCTCTGCAGCGGCTACGCATGGACAAAACATAATCGCTACAGACGCGCTGTGGCACAAGATTCCACTCTTCTACTACAAACTGCCCTAGTTGTCTCAGATTGAGAGGCCTCCTGGCCCGCACAGCCTACCAATAACATCCCAAATGTGTTCAATCGGATTGAGGTCCGGGGAACAAGATGGCCAAGGCAGCACGTTAATTCTATATGCACGAAGAGTTGCTTGCGTGGCTCGCGCTGTATGGCATGGCGCTCCATCCTGCATCAAACGCATTCGACGGTTAGTCTGTAGATGTGAAATACACACAGGGATCAGGATTTCATTTTGATATCGTGCTGCGTTTAAGTTACCATTTATCATTACACCCGCGGTTTTGGTATTCATGGAAATGCCACCCCAAATCATTACTGAACCGCCACCAAATCTGTTCCTCTCAATGACACAGTTGTCCCTAAAACGTTCATTCCGTCTTCTGTACACACGATGACGGCCGTCTTTGTCGAATAAGTTAAACCTTGATTCATCCGTGAACAGGATTAAGTTAAGGATAAACGCTACATACATGTAGTAGCATCAACGCCATGAACATCAACATGATACAATTGCGCGATTGGCAAAATGTCCGCATTTTGCGACTTTTGAATTTGAGGTTATCTCACTTGATGGGCTGTATCTCAAAAATCGATCTTTTTTTTTTCTTCAAATTTCGCGGAAATATGTATCGTAAATAGGAGCGTTACCCTGCCAAATTTCAAGAAAATCAAAAAAGCAGACTTTAAGAAATCCTAAAATAACTAAAGGTAGCGTTAGAAGTTTCGTTAAGTGTATATATACATATTGTTGCTGATTTGTTTATTTGGGAAAAGTATTTAAGCTAGCTGGCTAATTCAAATATGATCTGAAGGATAATTATTTATTCTATACAGTGATGTCGTTTTAGCTTTACTAAAACGAACCTAATAAGAACAATTAGGTTCGTTTGACCGTATGTGAAACTGCGACAGTGACGTGAATCGGAAAATTTAAAATATATATATATACATATTGTTGCTGATTTGTTTATTTGGGAAAAGTATTTAAGCTAGCTGGCTAATTCAAATATGATCTGAAGGATAATTCTTATTCTATACAGAGATGTCAATATATATTTATCGTTGCTGTATTATTTCTTTTGGGAAAAGTATTTAAACTAGCTGGCTAATTCAAATACAAGCTGAGAGATTATTCTTCATTTTATAAAGTGACTTCTGTTTTAACTTTAATAAACGAAATAAATAATACGACCGTAGGTGAAACTGCGACAATGAGCATGTGACTCTGCAAATTGTACATATACATGCATAATGATACATGTAAGTTAGCTGGCTCATTAGGTAATTTGACTTGATTTCGGCTTCAGTTGTCTTGTTTAATCAAACTATGATGGATTTAGTGGTCTTTTGTTCCATATTGCACGTCTGGTGCCTTCTACTTAACACCGTTCGATACCGAATATGTGCGGTCGACGTGTCTGTGTCGGCATTTTGTATTTTCATACAATTCAGTTTTGTCACCATGTGTGCCAATAAACAGGATGTAATAATCGGTGGAATGCTTTCCGTTTGTTTTTATTACACCCTTCCACCCCTAAGTCAGTGGTGTCATACCGAATATACAAGGTGGTCGTGCGCGATATTTCGGCATATTGTCCCCTTAGAAGGGCGGTAACAGATATAATTCAAAGGGTTGTTTTGTGTTCCAAGTAACGATCGATATACTATTTCTGTTTTATTGCAAGCAAGTACCCCAAAAGTCAAACGTGTCATACCGAATATACAGATATCGCATCGTAATACTATTTTTCAACCAACTTAAACAGCAACATTTGAGACGAAAACAAAGGCTATACAGAAATCCAAGGCCGTCATTCAAATCTACACAATAATGGCAATACAAACGAATATTTATTTTCAATATCGAACCATAAATAAAACAGAAGTTTCACTTAGAATGTGTATACATTTTTATGAAAAATAAAGGCGATTTTATTTATGATTTTTCAAGCAATTTCAACCAAATTCAACTGCGTAATTTGAGAACAAAACAAAGGCTATAGAGAAATCCAAGGCCGTCATTCAAATCTACACAATAATGGCAATAGAAAGAAATAATTGTTTTGAATATCGAACCATAAATAAAACAGGAGTTTCACTTAGAATGTGTATACATTTTTATGAAAAATAAAGGCGATTTTATTTATGATTTTTCAAGCAATTTCAACCAAATTCAACTGCGTAATTTGAGAACAAAACAAAGGCTATACAGAAATCCAAGGCCGTCATTCAAATCTACACAATAATGGCAATAGAAAGAAATAATTATTTTGAATATCGAACCAAAAATAAAACAGGAGTTTTACTTAGAATGTGTATACATTTTTATGAAAAATAAAGGCGATTTTATTTATGAATTTTCAACCAATTTCAACCAAATTCAACTGTGTAATTTGAGAACAAAACAAAGGCTATACAGAAATCCAAGGTCGTCATTCAAATCAAGGATTTAGGATAAATCCTTGTTCAAATCCACACAATAATCATTACGTGGACACGGCTTATTTCGTTTAAGCAAATACAGATTAGCCGTGGACGGAGCTTATTATAGTTTTATCGATACATGTAATTTGTGGGCGGATCTTATCGATCTATTTACAATCAAGTCTACTAAAATATCGATAATTGTCTCGGTATTTATATTACAAACTGAATTAAAACATGATATACATGTAGTGAAAAAGAAGGAAGCCTCAATCATTTTGTGAGCGGCGTTTAATAATTATAAACTATCATCGGCGTTCACGGATTATACTAAATTGTTTAAAATTAAATGCGAACCGCAAACTGTTTCACAGTACTGAGTGGTAATGGTTTACAATTAATCAATAAACACAGTCCTAATAACTATTAATATGTCTGTGATATAAAGCTAGAACTATTAAAGAAAACCGGTAAACGTGTCCATTTTAAAATTATAGCCAGTATATATTACTGTATCTTTTCAAGTTTTTTAACAAACTGGGTCCCCCTATTCGTCGAAAGCGCGTGCCCGTTATATAAAAGACACCAGTGTAGACCAATGATTTATGTTTATATTACTGTTTAATCGTGTAGTATGCAACCTGATGATCAAATAAGGCTCTAAAAAATGAGTTATGTCCCCCCGAGAGGGGGCAAAGTTTTTTTGGTATCGTTGGAAAGCTTAGAATGTCTACAATATTTTTCAACTTGTTAGACATTGTTAGACGCGTCCGTTTCCATGGAAACGATGATCAAAGATGGCCGCCATTGTTTATTCTGATGTATGACTGTAGCGCATATAAACGGTCATATTGGGTTGAAAATGCATAAAATGTTAAATGTTTCTTTGGGAACATGTTGATATAATACATGCAAATGTATTTCATGCAGTTTAATTTTTTTTTAGTTAATTAACACAAAAGGGGATGTAATTTGTGAGATATTTTGGTATATTTTAGCGAACAGTACACTTTAAATTAACTGTTATCATTATCATTGGTATTTTTAAAAGAAAAAAACTTTGAAATAATGATATAACCCTATATAGAACACAATTATGAAAGAAAATCATTAAAGAAATATTATATTCATGTAAAAAAATCCAAAAAGGGAGGTAACATGAATTTATTTTTTTCGTAAAAAATATTTAAAAATGGATTTTTTCACGTACAAACTGTACATGTTACCTTCTTCAATGAAAGTCATGTTTTCTCATTTATAAAAGAGTTTCAACCTTATAAATCTCATGAGAACACTCTTATCTAATAGTGTAGTTATAATTAACTATAAAAGTTACTTCATTCTTTCACTTGGCCAAGACTTACTATATAACGCTTCCCGTGGTCTAATTAAGACACCAAAACATATTTCGCTAGCACTGACTGTAAAAGACCTTACGAGATCTTCCAGAATTGTGTCTTTACTGAATAAGTTTGGTCACTGTGTGTCCTATCAAGTGTTGGAATCTATTGAAACAGCTATTGCAGAGAGGCAGGCGGCTAAGCAGGGAAATGAGATTGCATTACTTCCAAGTAACATTAACGCTGGTTCATTTGCCACATTCGTTTGGGATAGTAATGATCTACTCTAGGAAACACTTTCAGGCGGGGGCACAACCCATTGTACGAATGGCATTATGATACAGAGGAAGGTCGACACGTGCAGTCCATTTATTGATCCAGTAGAAGTAGTCCTGTCTGGTAAAAGAAGTTTTAAACCCGATATACAGCCACTTCTACCATACACAGCAGGAAAGCGTATTAGTCCTGTGCCTAATGACGCAGCCAAAAACATTCTGATAAACTCAGAAACAGTGTATAAAACACCAGTAGAAAGTGACTTTGGATGGTTCTTTTGTAGACTCGAAAACCCTGATGAGGCCGAAGTGGATTCTGGCCAGCAGACAATACCTGGGTGGTCTGCATTTAATGCGAAAGTAACACCTACATCTGCAGTACCTCACCATTTTGATGTAGGGTATTGCCAAGTCATTGAGGCTTCACCAACGAAGCTTCCTGTTGTGTACAATAATCTGAAACGGTCTATTAATATGGCAGACCAACTCCATCACACTGATGTTGTCATTGTCTTCGATCAGGCTATATATGCAAAGGCATTGGAGATCATATGGAAGCATCCAACAGAATTCAAACGTGTTGTTCCATGTATGGGTGCGTTTCACATCGCGTGTACATTTCTGGCAGTTATCGGTAAACGGTTTGGTGATGCTGGTCTTCGGGACATAATGATCGAATCTGGTATTATTGGGTCTGGCTCGATAAATGCTTTGTTGGAGTGTCGTCACTATAATAGAGGTGTACGAGTGCATAAGCTGGTCATGGAAGCCATGCTACGACTTAGATGGAAATCGTTCGTGAGTATTCTTTCTGAAGATGGATTAGCTGAGGTTCGTGTAGACTTGACAACCACCCATACTGACGTACGTGAATCACCAACTCCTGAACGTTTCCAGGAATTCATAGAGTTGGATGCATTTGAGTGCCTGCTAGAACAGTATCAAGCATATACTGCCAATCGAATGTCGTCCCTGTAGCCAAATTCTGGAACACCTATATAGGAATGGTCCAGCTACTCCTTCATTTTATTCGATCGACCAGGGAAGGCAACTGGGAATTGCATGTGGCATGCATACGTAGCATGGTCCCCTGGATGTTCGCTTATGATCGCATCAACTACGCCAAGTATTTGCCAGTATATCTCATGGAGATTAAAATGTTAGAAACCAACCACCCTGCAAATATTTCAAGCGGTGAATTTGCGGTTCAAAGAAGTTCACATTCATTTGCGCAAGTTGCAAGAGACCAAACGATTGAACAAACACTGAATCGTGCAACCAAAATTCGCGTTGGCATCATTGGCTTCAGTTTGAAAATGCAGTACGAAAGTGGTTAGTTACAGCTCATGAACGAGCAATGATTAGAGAAAGGTGTTTTTCTATGGCTGGTGTTGATGGTCGTCAAACTCATGAACACAAGGAGGGTTCGTCAACCAGAATCGTAAGAGATTGCAGTGATGTTGTTAAGGTTGTTGAATTAGTCGAGACACTGAAATCTAATCCATACAGCAGCACATCAAATGAACTAACAAGCTTATCATCTGGTGGTGTTGCCGACAAGACTGTGTGTCATGATCTTCTGAATGCCAATCAACAAGGTCAGGAAGCGGAAGAAGCATTTGTTAAGACACGATTATCAAATGATGAAAGCTCATTTTATGATACACTTAAAGAAATTAATTTGAAGACATATTCCAGCTTAGGCAAGAAAAAGCAGGTTAAAGTGGGTAATAAGAATATTATCCTAAGAGCTGATAGAAATTTGTTTTCAAGAATGATTGTGGTGGCTCAGTCTAGACATTTGGATCTGAGAAATGTGTTGAAACACTGTCTGGGTCCCATACTTTGGTCGTTGGCAGAGGTTGACGGTTCATACATTAAAACATCAAAGGCCAAGTTAGCTGAGCTGATAGAGAAGGACTCTGAGTATCCTGAGAATATTTCTCCAACTGCTGTCTGGATTATCGATCTGATGGCACTGCTGCAAGGTCTATCGGAATTACCCGATACATTCTCCGCATTAGCATCTCCTGTTCTTGACAGAGTGTTGCCCTAAACCAATAGAAATGCAAGGGTTGATATCGTATCTGACCAATACCCTGAAATATCAATTAAATATGTGGAAAGAGATCGACGAGCTTGTGAAGGTAAGCTCGAAATACAAATCACGTCTGGTGCTCAGAAAATCCCAAAACAGTGGAAGTAGTTTCTATCTAGAGGCAATAACAAGACTTCCCTTGCAGAGTTCTTCCTCCAGGAGTGGACTAAGCCACAGTATGTAAGAAAGCTGGCTGGATGCTCCCTGTTTTACGCACATGGTCCGAACTGTCATGTTTACAGGGTTGTAAATGATGAAAGTGAAATTGTTCGTGAAGAAATTCCAGAACTACACTCTACCCAGGAGCAGGCAGATACTCGTATGCTGCTGCATGCACTGCATGCTGCCGAGGCTGGGCATGACAGCATTGTTATAAAGACACCCGACACAGATGTGATAATGCTAGCCTGCCACTTACAGCATAAGATACCAGGTGAATTATTTATTCACACTGGTACAAAGACTCGGACATGATTCATTAACATTGATGAAGTTGCCACGAAACTTGGACCAATGGTGTGTGAGGCTTTATCAGGCCTACACTCATTTACCAATAGTGCATTTGCTGTTAAGGGTAAAAAGAAGGTATTCGATCTTGTGAAGAATGATCAAGAACTATGCAAGTCAATGCAATGTTAGGTAACGACTTGCCAGAGGATGTTTTGTCCGAAACGGAGAGGTTTGCATGTGCCCTTTACAACATGTCTAGTTACACCAGCATAGATGAGACCAGATACCAAGTATTTTGTAGCAAAAACCCTCAGAGTAACTATTTGCCCCCATGCCAAGATGCCTTACAGAAACATTCAGCAAAAGCAAACTATCAGGCTTTCATTTGGAAAAATGCCTTAAGTTCAACCCCTGACGTAACGAGTCCACATAGCTATGGATGAACAATATCTGGTAAAGAAATATCCATAGACTGGATGAAACTTCCACCAGCACCAAGAGCCATTCTTGAGTTAATTAAGTGCAATTGCCTAGGAGACTGTTCTGGAAACCGGTGTTCATGCTTCAAAACCCGAATGCCCTGTACCGAATCCTGTGGATGCCTACATAATTGTGAAAATTCTACAATTGTTGATTCTAACATTGATTCAGAATCTGATGATAGTTAACTGAAAAATTATTAACAACACATGCATAAGTATTGATTTGCAGTGTGTTATTGCTTTCAAATAGGAGTAAAATAACAAATTTAGATCTGTAAACTATAATAAATGTAGAATAGCTCCTCCAATCCCAATTATTTGTTCAATTTCAAATGCTTTGTAAATTACTGTTTGGTTGAAGCTTGTAAAGTTTTGCTCACAGTTATGGAATCGAAACAAATACAATGCCTCGTTTTGTCAAGTTATACACACTCTCAGTATACTATAACAATTGGAACATTTAAAACATTTTTTTTGGATTTTCTAAAATTGTATTCAAAATTGATTTTTTTATTACTTCCCTTTTATACATATTTTGTCTGAATATCGCCCCCTTAGAGGTAAAAGGTGCTAACTAACATTTTCACAGAAAATGGTTTTCTGGCATATTTAGATTACTTTTAATGATATGTTTCTTGTCAGAAAAAAATCTTTATTGCATATTGAATCAATCTGGAGATATTGATTAAAAGGATAAGGTGCTATCTGCTTTACATAAAAGTAGTGTGCGGTAAAAGAAGTTATGTGTATACAACATTGCGGTAAAAGGGGCCATTTGACAAATAGCACATTTTCCCCCAAATTGTTACCTCAAAAGCATTGGTTTAAAACATGATAATGGGGCTAAGTGGCAAATAGCTCCTTATTCCTGTAAGCATTTTTACATCTTGTGTATTGCTAATAACCAGGATTATTGGTGTGGACAGATTTGATATCACAGTACCTGTTCTGGTGTGAAACAAATTATGTTCTAATTACCTAACATGCCTAATGACACTATTCTGTGTTAATCTTGCATTTATACAGAGATTTTTCAATGTGAAACACGCTCAATTAAAACAAAACAAAAACATAGATGGAAATAATAGGGTAAGTTTGTTCATTTAAATCAACTTACTGAAGGCTAAAAGGAAGAAGAACATTGATGGAACCGAAAAGGCCAACGTTCCCCTGCGAAATTTTCTAGAACTGTGCATGAACAATTCTTGAACTGTTCTGGATAGATTGTTCAAGAACTGTTCTTGAACTATACCTAATCTGTTCTGGTACAGTTCTAGAGCAGTACGTGAACGTTAAATGAGACAATTTTTTTTCTAGAACGTATGTTCAAGAACAGTTCTAGAACTTATGTTTAAGAACAGTTCTTGAACTATCTGTACTGGAACTGTTCTTGAACTGTTACAGAACGATCTGTACTGGAACTGTTCTAGAACAGTTCTAGAACTATCTGTACTGGAACTGTTCTTGAACATAACCCAAGACTAGAAATTTTGTCTCATTTAACGTTCATGCACAGTTCCAGAACTGCTCAAGAACAGATGAAGCACAGTTCTAGAACTATCTGTACTGGAACTGTTCTAGAACTGTTCCAGAACGATATGTACTGGAAGTGTTCTAGAACAGTTCTAGAACTATACTGGAACTGTTCTTGAACAGTTCAAGTAAGATAGTTCTAGAACTGTTCTTGAACATAAGTTCAAGAAATTTTGTCTCATCTAACTCAAGAACAGATGAAGCACAGCTCAAGAATAGTTCTGTATAAGATGTTTTGACACAATAAGTAATGAAAGTATTATCACAAAACACTTACATTTAATCATTAAATGATGCAAGCACAATCTTCAGTTGGACTGCCATTTTACCGCCAAAAATTCAAAAGAATGGCGTCTGCATTTTATTTGCAATTTTGTCAGAATCACTCAGGTGTCATATATTCTTTACCTTCTTAAATGAAGACATGGGCTTTTAAACTGCAGATAATGTTATTATATTAAACTGTTTATGCATTAATGTCATTATCATATATTTGTTTGTTAATAGTAGTATAGATTTGTTTAATTAATGAAGATGAACACCTGCGAAACATGTTCTTAATATGTTCTTAAACATTGAACATTTTCAAGAACTATTGAAGAACATTTCTAGAACTGTAATTTTTCTTTTAATCTAATACTGTGTTGATGAGCCGTTAAACAACATTCATAAACATTCAGTTTGTTATGGAAAAACCTGTTCTGGAAATGGTGTAATAAATTATGTTGTTTTGTGGAAATACTCAAAAGATTTGAAACTACTGAACTTTAATTTAATCAACACAAAATTTAAATGCTACAAAATAATTGAATTGAATTGAATTGAAAGTCTTTATTTATCGAGGGTGACCCAATTAGTTTATACTAATCTAAATGCCTTTTTATACCAAGTTTATGGATAATTGTTTTCATGTCCCAGCAAAAGCCATCTATGTATACTTGGGGTGTGTTCAAGCTACTTAAAACAAAGAAATTTCATATTTCAGTTTAATACCTGTGCCTGTCAGCATTACAAAAATAATGCCTTTTTCAAACGCTGTATCAGTAAGTAGTGTGACTAATAAGGGAAAATCACAATAGTTTATTAGGTGGTTAATATTGTGACTAATGCTTACTAATTTAATGTATATTTACATTTGCACAGCTGTAATCGATTTGTAACGACATTCCTATTAAGATAACATATTTGTAGATATTTTAAGCACATCTTAATTACATTTCCTATTTGTAGCATGGTCACAGACAATTCTCTTTGTTCAGACACATGTGTAAATCGTTTAATTCAAAATAAGACCTGTCAGAATAACTGTGAGAATAACAGTGAGAATAACTGTTAGAATAACTGAAATAGAGCTGAAATGGACATGCTACAAAACAAATAGAGTATGGTTTCATCTCGTTGGTTAATTTAAACACCTCGATGGGCTACGCCCATCTCGATGTTTAAATGAACCAACTCAATGAAACCATACTCTATCTATTACTTAAAGGAATTTAGTTCACATTTTAAAG